>RJWH01003438.1:31442-144923 GCA_004363575.1 Solenodon paradoxus
AAAACCTATGTTGCTTTATTTTCAAGAGTTTGTCTCTGTTTTTTTTTTTAATTTCATGACTATTGGTCTGTCAGGGGCACAATTCACGGTAGAGCCGCATAAGCACAGTATGAGGCAAATGTGAAGACTGACATGGAAAAGGGAACTTTCAAGAAATTCTTTTAGTCTCTTTCTTTCCTAAGAACTTTTCAAAAAATGACTGTCCCTAAATATAATTTTCTCTCATGTTATTTTGTATTTTTAGACCAAGCTGGGTGAAGGACAATGAAGCAAGTAACAAAGGCAGCAATCATGAAAATTAATATCCTCAACACTCTGCTTACCCTTATTTGCCTTTTGAAAACATCTGCCTACAGCATTTCTTTCCACTTATTATGAGCATGTCTGGTCAATGTTTTGCATGTCATGCAGACAATTTGATTATCTGAAAACTCATAAATTACCATTTCTCCTTTTTACAACTGTTGTCATAATTCGTGTCAGAGGTGGAATCCTGAAGGTGGGTGAGGTCAAAGAAAGAAAATGTCTTTTAAGCAGCAAGAGAAGTCTAGTTCTGAAATGTGCACATTTGTTTACCATCTTACATATAAAGGCCTCCTGAGTCAGCACAGTACATGAATGCAGTTCTTACCTTTTTCTCTCTCTTCTACCCTCCCTCCCTCCCTCTGTCCTCACCCTCCCTCCCTCTCTCTCCCTGTCTTCTACCTTAGCAATCTATAGTTGAAATAAGGGAACTTTACAATAAGTCTAAATTGATTTTGAATCCCTACCCTCCTAGATACTAAGTCTTTAATCTTGCATAAGTTAGTCAATTAAAAAAAAAAATCTTAGCTTTCATGCCTGGAAAGTCAGTATGCTGTTGCTTCCCTTGCATAATTCCTATGAGATTTAGAGACTTTTGTGAGGTACATGGTCAAAGAATAGTAGGTACTATCATTGTTTTCATGTTTTTTACCTACCGCATATCCGAAACCATATTGAGGTGCTGATCATCATGTTTCAACAATGGTATCAAAGCGTATGTGACCAACAGTTTACCTATTTAGCATTACAAATAGCAGACTTCACCACAGGCAAAGCCAAGACAGATGCTGGTTACCACTTACGATCCAGCTCCCTGATGCAGTGAGGGACAGGTCTATTCAAGTACTGTTGACATACAGTCCGTGCTGTCCATTGAAAGGATATAGCTTGAGATGTGACACTTCAATTCTGTAACAGTCTACTGACTCTAATAATGACTGGCATTCAATTTAAAGAATGGGTGTGGTGTGAAATGCAGACTGAGAAGCAACTTCAATATCTTAACATGAATATAGCATTGTGAAGGAAAGGGGGAGCAAGAAGGAATGAACATCAACTGACATAATAAACCCCTGTGTGTGCAAATTCAAAATGCAAATGTGCATGGTCTTTGGTTCTATACCTGCGGGGATAAGAGATGTGAAAGACTTTCTTATAAAAATTGGAAAATGTGCTAGGAGAGATTGAGGAGAAAGGAAAAGAACTAACAATGACTTCCTTGTCCTTTTAATGTGAGATTTTTAAAGCCATTTTGTTCAACATTATTTTGTAATAACATTGATTTAAAAGCCAGTCGGTGTTGAGTTTGCATATTGTCCCTGTAAGGTTTTTCTGGGCTCCGCGAGGATAAAAAGTTCAATCAGACAAAAAGCAGAATAGTCAGGGCTTTATTGGTGTTTGCACACCCGGGCGAAACTCCCAAGTCTGCAGAGGGCCGGGAAGTCGCGCACCAGAACAAAGGGGGACCGGCTCTTTAAGCAGAGGAATTTCGCGGGCTTCCCATGTCGCGATTGGGGATTGGCCCTGTGAATCCAGGTGTGGGGGTCGCATCCCTTATTCTGACGTCATCCACCTTTTTCCCGGGCTTGGCTGCCGTTTTCCGGGCATGGCCGCTGCTACTTTTGTCCCTGGGCCAGCCTAACAGTCCCCAAGTGTCTGTGGTTTTTCTCTAGGCTCTTTGGTTTCTTCCCACAACCCACAGGTGTATATTATAGATTCCCTTGTGTGTCTAAGCTATCCCAGTATAAGTGAGTGTGGGCGTGGGTGTGGATTCACCCTGCTAGGGAACAGTGTATTGTCCAAATGTGGTCCCCAGCCTGCGCCCTGGGCTCCTGGGATTGGCCCCACCACCGACAATGCTGAACTGGAATAAGTGGGTTGTACAATAAATGGGTGAATGCATGAATAAATACAAACTATTGTTAATTATTAGAAGTATGTTGAGTGTTTATTTAGAAGCTTGGTGATAACATCATTAGAAATATGCCATACGAATTTAATTCTTATTTATATCAATTCATCTGTGAGAAAGTTGGTTTTGTTATATGCATTCAGTTTAATTGCAGTTTCCCAAAACCTATCGGCAAAGGTAGGTGAGGACTTGCTGTATAGTTTTTTCTCACCTGCCCAGTCTTACCCTTTCTAGCCATAGTTAAACTTTAAGATTTTGAAGACATTTTCTTAGGAACATGGGATTTATTTATTTTGAAGCTATTAGGCAATATAACCAATCAGACCTCTCCTTTTATGAGCTAGACAGATAATCATCTTTTCTGGGCATAGAGTATTTCAGGGGACAAAGGGAGCCCTATAATATTAGAATTTGGGAATTGGGCTGCTGGTGTTCAAATTCTAGCTGCAGCATTTGCTGGTTGTGTGTCTCGTACAGTTAATTTACCCTCACTGAGTCCTGAGTCTTGTCAGTAAAATAGAGTTTGTGGAGAACAAACAGAATCGTCAACTATCGTACTTAACACATTGTCTGCATACAGGAGACACTCGAAAATTGTAGGTTCTTGTTAGGATTGTATAGAATTTTAATGTAAAGTATAACAAAGTGCATTGTAATGAGCTCTCCCAAAGAGGAGATTTTTATTGGCTGTTCCTGTGCTGTGCTGACTCAGAAAGCCTTTTTGTTAACAAATGTGCAAATTTCAGAACTAGACTTTTCTTGCTGCTTAAAAGATATTCTCTCTGTCCTTACCCTCCTCCCATTCCTTTAAGATTTCCCTTTGGATGAAGAAGCCAGCAGCAAGTGGCATATTTCATTTCAGACAGACTGTATAAAATAAAACTGTGTGGAACATCAGCTCTTGAGTTTCTGGCAGGCTTTGCAGGAAGAAAAACCCCAGCAAGAATCTTGGGATCTTTGCTTCTTGGAATTCAGTAGACTGACTTGTGTTGGGAAAGGTATCTGTTTGTGCCATAGTCAGTTAGCTGAAAGGCAAAACGCCCGTGCGCTCATCTCTTCATATGTACCAAACACAAGCTTTACATTTATATTTTGAAACTTCAGCCATTTGAGAATGAAGCAATCTCAGCTGTTATCTGCATTTCTTTTTTCCTTTGGTTCAGGTGGTCGCATTAGGTGTTTGAAAAGAAAATCTTATTTTCCCACTTTGACATTCCCCTCCTTAACGCCACTTGTGGCAGTTTGGGATAGGTTGTGGGTCTGTCTCCTCTCTATGAGGAGAGGACTGTCTCCCATGAACTGCGGGAAGGCTAGGAAGATGCGGCGGATGGGCATTTCTCGCAGAAGGAACAGGGCTGTGGCCAGCTGCCCAGGCAGCACTGGGGAAGCGCTGGTTGCCTGCCTGTCACAGACTTTCTGTCCTGTGCTTTACCTTCAAGGTCCTGTACACTTGCTCTCTTGTTCCCTTTGAACTCTTGCTTTCTGTTTCTTGTTCTTTTCAGTCTCCCCGCCGCTGCTTTTTTTTTTTTTTTTAAATCTCTCCTGCCTCCTTTTCATGCTCATGCCATTGCCTGCATGATTTGGTTTATTTATTTTTATGGCACCAATCTCCATGGAATCTTGCCACTCAGACAAACACATTAAGTTAAATATAGGCCTGTGTAGGAAGAGAAGATGCACGTCTCTCTTGCTTCTATCCCTTTAGGATGATCCATGCTTGCTTAAACAGAAGGAAGAGAGGAAGATGACTACCACCCTGTGAGAGCTGAAGCTGAAGAGAGCATCATAGGATCAGAGATGTGATCACATCTTCCCATCTCAAGTGATTGCTGCAAAGGTGTATGGTGGCTTCAGGGAGGCAGAGTAGAATATGAGAATGGCTGTTCCAGGCTCTGCTATTCACCAGCTTTGTGGCCTGGGGCAAATTACCTCTCCATCACAGGCAGCTAAAAATACCTTTACCCCTAAGCCTTGGATGATTTGCTGAGCTCTCAACATGATACAGGATTTCCAGGGAGGCTTTTTCCTCTGGCTACACTACACAAGAACTTGGTCATGACTAGATAGACCTAAATCATGACCTCAAAATGCTGCCAATCAAAGGACTGGTGTGCAGGAGTAAGGCTGCTATGCATCACCCTTTTCTCCTGTAGGTATGCTGCTAGGGGAAACCTGGAGGTGGTCCGCAAGCTGAGAAGATTCAGCTTTCCCTGGGTCATCGTGGGTGGTGATGAAATTCGATATTGAGGTAATGGGGTGTTCAATAAGAAGGTTCAGCATCTGGGATGACCGCAAGAAAGATGGAGAGGGTTCTGAGCCAGTGCCACCAGATGACACTTCTCTAAGTCTGCCTAGACACTCAAACCACAATTCCTTCAGGAAGGCAGTAAGTACATTTAAAATGGGGTGTGAGGTGTCGGAAATTTGCAGGAGTGAAAACTGAACTTCTGATGCTGAGGTCTTATTTTTCTGACAATTTTATGTTTCTCTAATTGATCTTCATCCGTATCCCTCCAAGAAGGAGTTCTCTGAGTATTGCTGAATGAGCCAGGATGATAACTGTGCCCTCGGTTTCTGGGAAATCATAGCATCCAAATCAATCAATATTAATATTTTAGTGTGAATTATTTCAAGATGGAATGATAGGAAAGTATCTGCCAAGCTTGATAAACTGTATAGTATTATGTAATACTTCAAGATTTTAATCTCTTCATAAACTAAAAGGCATTGGATACTACTTGAGAAATTGGTTTATGTAAAAACACAAAAAGAAATTATTTTAAGCACATTTTATGACTACACAGTGATACTGAGAATACACTCATGACAAGAGATATTTTCTGAGCATAAACATGAAAAACCAAATCAACAAGTATTATTTCCAGTGTGAAGAAAGAAATGTCATTAAATTATTTTGCTTAGAATTAATACCTTCATTAGTAGTCCACAAATTAATTATAAATTATTCATGTATTTACTTATTTAACGGAAATATACTAAATGCCTAAGTTATGTCAGGAGTTACACAAGGTTTTGGAGATATGATACTAGATAAATTTCATATAGTCTTGCTGTTAGTAAAATGAAGAAAAAACATGACAAATGCTATAGTAAAGCAAGGACATTGATTCATTAAATCAATAAGCATTTGTCAACATCTTCTATCCCAGATACTGTTAAAGGGTTTTGAAATTCTGTAGAACAAGATAGACAAAATGCCTGCACTCCAGTCTTTACTTTCCCATGAAGAAGTTTAGTGTACTCTAGGAAATTGTGGGGAATTAGGGAAAACTACCTAGAAGAAATGATTTCCAAATAGAGAGCTTAAGGGTGAATAGAAATTAGATAGGTGAAAATGAAGAGGGAAAGTAGTGTGGCTAAAATAACGACATACATTTAAACCTGAGGATGATCGTAAACAAGGCACACTCAAAAGATGGAAGTTGAATATTGCTATCACATAGCGTGCCACATTTGGAGAATGTCCAGAGATGGTGTTAGAGAAGTGGGTCAGGGCCTGGTTTCAAAGGATCACGAAGCCATGGTAAGTAAGTTGCACTTTAAGGTAAAGGCCAGACAATGAAGAGTGTTAAACAGAGGAGAAATTTCTATTTGTAGTTACAAAAATATATCTGGCTGCCATGTGGAAGACAAATGATAGGACAAAATGGGAAGCATGGAGACGGCTCTTTCAGTTGCACAAGTTAGTGAAAATAATAGTCTGGAAACAAGTATGACAGTGACAGTAAAGAAAGTGAATGTTGCATAGATTCAACAGAACATGGTGATTAATCAGATACAAGTGATTAAGAAAAAGGAGTAAAAGAGGAGAATTACCAAAAATCTTGTTAAGACACTGGAATTATGTTTAGGGTAGACACACAAAAAGAATAGGCTTTAGGTGGAAAGCACTAGTTTATTTGCATTTTGGACATGTTAGCAGCACGTATGGAACCTCCACATAAAGGTGCCCAGGTGGTTGGACACGTGAGTTGGAAGCTAAGGAGAAAAGCAGGAGCTACAAATATATATTTGTGAATCATAGCTACAAATATGACAATTGTAACTATGGGGGTACGTGGATGACCCCATAAGAATGTGAGGACATCATAGCTCTGAAGAATATTTGCAAAATCTGTCATTTAAGTGATAAAGAGAAAAAGAGGAAGCTCTAAAGGAGAATGAGAAAATGTGACTAGGGAAGTAAGAGGAAAATTATGAAGGGGAATAACATAGAAACCCATGGTGTGCATATCTTCAAGAGCATTTCAGGGAGGTTAGTTAATATGGTCCCTAATGTCAACTTGACTGCTGAGAAGTGAAATAAAAAAAGTAAAAGAGAATGGAAGCCATTTTGCAGTAAGGAATGGGTAGGAAAGAAAATGTGGAGACAGCAAGGGAAGGTGGTAAAACTTTAAAGAAATTTAATTATGAATGAAAGGGATGTAGAGGAGGAAGAGTAGAGATTATTTTTGAGATGGGAGCACATGAGCCAATGGGAAGGAACTGCTTGAAGATGCAGAAGAGAGGGGATAAATTAAAGGTCAAAGTCCTCGAGGAAGTGGCAAAATAAAATTCAGGACACAGCTCGGGATTAATATTAGAAAGGAAGCTGATTCATTTTCTCCTGAATGGGAGGGAAGGAGGAGTGAGTGAGTGTAGACAGGTAAATTTGCAAGTTTAGTGCAGGAGTTGAAGATTCTATTTTCTTTGGGAAAGACAAATAACCATTTACTATAGCAAACAATGGTCAAGGTGGCAGGACCGGATTTATAAAACATGAGGAAGGTCTAATTATTCCCTGCATGAATGGAGGAGCAGTTGCTTAGGGAGATGTAGATTTTCATGTGACTCCAAGGGCTCCAATCAAGTTGGAGCTTGTGATTTTTGAGTGGAGTCCATCTGGGAGGTTTTTCGCCAGCAGCTTGGTATGGATTGAGATCTTGAGATTTTCCTAGGCAAGTCAGTGGAAAGAAAATGAAGCAAAGAGGAGCTGGTAAGACAATATTTGATATGATAAAGCATGACATCTATATTGGAAAGGAAAGAGTGAAGAGAGAAGACTTCTGATTAGAAAGAAAACCAATGAGAGGGGTTCAGGAAAGTCTGTGAAGTCAGACAGCAACCGGTCCTGGAGAACCTGAGTGGCAAAGCTGACCACACAAGGATCATGGAAGCAAGAGAAACCTTATTGAGGAACTTTGCTCGTACCTTTGCTGTATTCTTTTCTCTTTCCCTGCTCAATTTAGATGATGTTATCTAATAGTTGTGATTTGCAAATTCTCCATGGTTAAAAATAGTACTTTTTCACATTTCCATAAAATGTTCAGAGAATGTTAAATGTATATTTCAGCATGAAAAAAATTGAGTGCTGTGGTTATAAGCTCAAGTTCTGAGGTTGGGTTATTTGATTAAAATTCTGTCTCTTCTACTTTTGAGCTGTAAAATTTTGAGTAAGTCATTTAACCTCTTTAAGCCTATTTTTTCATTTGTAAAATGGTATCTACTAAAAATATTTAAATGAGTCAATAGACATAAAGTATTTAGAATTGCTTCTGGCATATAATAAGTACCCAATAAATTTTAGATATTATCATTATCATTATTATTAGAACACATAATATGTGAGGTTCAAATGGGTCCCAGAGACAATTTTGTCTGATTACCTCAGACAGATGAGGACACAGGACCACTGAGAAATATTGACATTCTCAAGTCAGACAGAAGTCTAGATCCAGGTTTTTCTAGATTTTCAGTAGCTCCCTATCTTTTCTGTCATGAGGTTTGCATTTCATCATTTTTACAAGGAGCTGGTCTTGTCCATTAGCCCCTTTCCAGAGACCAAATTCCAGTGGAGGCATGTAGAAGCTTCTCCACACCAAGAATAAGTCTTAGACGCAAATGGGGTATTCCAGAATTCAAATTGATTTTGACACTGTACTTGGATGTACAGCACATTCCACAGGTTAAGGACTCAGTTTGAAATGATCACCCTCTACTTCAAACACTAGTCACAAGTCCAGGCAATATGCTAGCTGTGCTTCTGTCCAACCATTACAGTTTGGAGGTTCCAAAGACCCCCTACTAGACTTCAAGTGATAGTCACAGCCCTGTGCTTCTTACCAATTTACTGAAAATCAGAGGAGCCTGGGGCACCCTACTTAGATTCAGTTAATTTGCTGGAATTTCACACAGAACTCAGGAGACTCATTCTCTCACTACCAATTTACTTCAAAGGATTTAATTTTAGAAACAGCTAGAAGGAAGAAATGTATAAGGCAAGTTATGGGGGAAAAGCATGGAGCTTGCATGACTTTATCAGGGAAGCCATTCTTTTCAATCATGAAGTAATTTGAGGTCCCCTCCACTTGGGTTGTTATGGGGGCTTTAATACATAGGCATGATTGACTAAATTGGCAACTGAACTTGACCTCCATTCACTCTTCCCTCCCTGGAGGTCTGGAGGTGATACTCAACTTCTACCTTCTAGTGACGTTAGTTTCCCTGAGAACCAGCCCCAATCTTCTGCTTCCCCAAAGCCACCACATTCACTTAACAAACATTCACTTAACAAAAGACAGTTTTATTGCTTTTGGAATTTAAGAAATTCCAATGGTTTTGGGAGAAGTAAACTAGGAATTGTAAAGACCAAACATATGTGAGAAATATATATTTTGGTCATTCAACTAAAAAAAAAACCAAAACACATTTCTTATAAATCACAGTAACAAAAATGCCTAAAACACAGAGACAAAGAATTCCAATGTGTGCCTTTCATGTGCCTTCACCATAGTGTGAGTCAGTCAGGCACAAGCCATCTCAAGTGGCCCAGAGATCAAAAGCAGGATCATCAAACTGCCTGTTTATGTGCTTTGTTCTACCTTGCTGTCATAACAAAAGAAATTGCAGTTTCACAGGCTTCAGTGTATTTTCTGTTGTTCATGGAATGCAGGCAGCAGCTGTTCCCCATCCAATTTACTGTCCTGTGCAGATGGTGGAAGAAAAGACATCATGGAGATCATTGATGGTATTTTAAAGTCAGGACTCTGAGCACCGACACTTTGCAGTCCTTGATTGTTTACAGTCTTCCAGCCAAAATTGGATGCAAACTGACCTGTCCTGCTCTGACGTAATGGAGCTAATGCTAAGAAAAGGTATTGCTTACTCTCTCAGTTCCTATGCCTCTAAAGAGTGTGTGCACAGTTGTTTTTAACTGATAGCCTTTAGGTCTCTGTTGTGACAATACTTAAGTAATCTTTGTTGGGATATGTGTCACCTAAAAATTTTGTCTAAGTTGATTATTGAAGAACTTAAGCTGAAGCTTTGGAAATCATATGGGGTAAATCATGCTGATGAGATTTCCAAACTAATTTTGGGTTCAGGTGGCTTAATTTAGTTCAAATCCCTGTGTGCTTCAAATCAGATTCTTGATTTGTGGCTTCTCAGCTGTGGCACCAGCCTTCCTACACTATGGTCAGGTTTTTGTTCTGTTTTTCTGTAGTTGTTGCTGTCCTATTTTTTTTTTTTTTCTAATTAAAAACTAGAAACAAAGACAACTGAGTTATTTGTAATTTCTACATTTGCCATCACACTACATATTTAGGTCTAGAGATATCATTCTAAAAACCCTCACTGTGCTTCAGAATTGCCTGGTAGGTTTTAGTAAACAGGGATCTCTGGGTGTTATTTTCAAGCAGGTGACTCAAATATAAAGCAAAGTTGAGAACTAATGCTCTAGATCTGGGCTTCTCCAATTTTAAGGTGCACATGAGTTTAGTGACTACCAAACTAAAATTCTTACTCCTTAGAATGCAGATCAGTGCCACCGACATCACTTCAGAGGTGGTTAGAAATGCAGACACTCAAATCCCACCCCAAACCTATTAAATCATAATCTGTGCTTTAATCCCAGATGTCATGTACACATTAATGTTTGAGAAGTACTGCTCTAGAATCTTATTTCCTATGGAAGACCATGATTTAAGTATGTTATCATCAAGTGATGCTGTGCCTGAGGTGTGGCATGGTGAGCCCAACCACTAGGCTCACTTGGGTCCAAGGTCATCAAAGGCTACATGTGTTAATATAAATATGAAGTTTTAAAAAGTAAAGACTAAATGATTTCAGAAAAGGCAATATATCATCTCTGAGTTATAAAATATGGCTGATTTTTATTTCTTCATTTTATATTTCTTTTTATCTTAATCAGTTTTCTGTGGTACAATATATGCCATAATCAGAAAAAAGAAGATATTTCAAGCAAGAAAACATCTTATAAAAATATCTAATGTTCCCATTATCTATTACTCTTCTTGGTCACTACCCTGTACATTGTTGATGTAAATCCAAGAATGTTATTTCTTCTTATTTATTCTCAAGTCATTTCTAGTGTTAAGAAAATAACCTGATTTTCAAAAGAAACTAGGTATTTCAGACCATGTAGTGATGAAATTCTTGTTAGTCTTAAGGAAATGTCCAGGAAAAAAAAAAAATCTCAGTCTTAGTAACAGTCTTTAATGACTGTTGAAGGCTACAATAGGTAACAAAAACAAGCGATGTAGTATTAACCTATTCCCTTTTTTAGATGAGACTAAAATGGTAACTAAAGGGAATGTTTTGAGTCTTTTATGTCTTGATTCCCCCCAATGTACTTTATGATAATTTCACTAAAAAAATTAGAGAGATCAAGAACTGTGGGCAAGATATTATAATTGGTAGTGATCAGTCAGAATCCCAGCAGGAAGAAAACTTAAAAATAAGTTAATTGAACAGCATTTAATAAAGGAACTTTTTGCAAAGATGGGTCATGTTGTTGGGAAACCAACACTGGGCACTTCAGTACCTAGTAACACCAAGAGTTGCTACCACTCACATAGGGTCTAAAGGAGATGTTACCAAAAGGCAGAGCTATGGAGCTCTGACAGAGCTAGAGCATTCAATAGAGAAATGAAGCCAAACCACAGTAACCTGACAGAGGGATTACTTTACCTCAGTCTTCATCTCTGACTTCCAGCTGTTGTCATTTATTGACCCAACCACCCAAATGTCAGAGACCAAGGGGTCTGTGTATGTAGATCAGCCTCTCAAGCACCAAGAAAGATGGTGGTATATTGGCAAATCCTTGTGGAAAATATCAGCAAGAAGCCTAAGTAGATTCTAAAGAGTCGATTAATGAGAAAATGTAAAATAACGCATTAATGGCTTAAAATCCAGTTATGGCTTTGCTCTATTCACCATTTCATCAATAAAATGATTTGGATGAAGATAGAGCACATGGAACCCATTTGAAAGTGCCACAAAATGAGGGAATGCAGAAAACATCAGATAACAGACTCAGTATACCCTAGTTGTAATATGAAATATTTAATAGCTAAAAATGAAAGATCTACATTTGAATTTAAAACACCAAGTGTCTCTATACTGGTAGGATATATATGACTGAGTCACATTGCTTATCAAATATTATTTTTAATTGACAAGATCAGTATAAATAATAAGTTATGAGAAAAGATTCCAATTCCTGATAATATGATTTTAATCTGAATTACCATCAAAAGGCCTAGTAAAAAGAAAAATGTAGTCTTATTTTGTTCTGTGCTGAACAGGCAGTAATGATAAAATGAATTATATGCAGAGAAGCAGGGTGGGAAATAGCTAACCATGAGAATGAGACTGTTCAGCACAGGAGCTAGAGAAACAGATCATGGGGTATGTTTCCAAATATTTGCAGGACCTCCTTGAATGTAACATGTGGCTTTCGTCCAGCTCTGTGGATAGAGGTCATGGACACATGGAGCAGCAGTCATTGTGCAAAGGATGAACATGTGTATGAAATGTGCCGCTGGAAAATCAAATGTATATGCTTATGGGATGGTCAATTTTACAAATAACCTATTTAAACAAAGGCAGAATGATCACTTACCAGAAATATTGCTAAGGACCTTGGCTGTGGATAACTGTGCTCCTGTGTTAGTATGGAGATGAGACCTCACCACACCCAAATCCTCAGGGTTATAGTGGCTTCATGCTAGTTTTGTTTTCTTTTCTATACCTTCTTCAACTCTGCATGTGTGTGGTTTCTTCACCTTTTATTTCCCAAATCCAAGCAAAAGCAGAAGCTTAAGCTGTGTAGTTTTTAAAAGACATTTCATGCTAGAGTCGTTCCACATTTCCACTGATACTTAAGTCTTCTCACTAAACAGTAAATGCTACGACACCAGTTCTCATCCCTTAACCAATTACTCTCCTTAAAGAAATAGTCAGACTTGATTCCAAATATAGTTTAATAGTGGAAAGCAAATTTTAAGTGAGATATTCATTTTGTTCTTTTTCTATTTATAATTTTTCTTTTTTATTAATATTTAGTGACAAACTAAAAAGGTATGCAAATGAAAGCACAAATTTTTGGAAATCTTCCCACCACCATAAATAATAACTATCAATGTTTTGGTGAACATTCTGCCAGGCTTCTGCCAGTAAGCACAACCATATGGCTTTCTGGATCCATAGAAAGATCATTTAACATAGGCAGGTTTGTATTATGCATGCTGCTATGCCATCTGCTTTTTATATGCCACATCGTGTTGTTGAGATGTTTCCATGTTAGTGACTATTTTTTATTGCTTTGTGTGGATTTGAATATAATCTTTGAAAAAAGCATTTAAGTAAGATATAGTAAAAATTTTAAGATATACGCTTTAGTTCTTTTAAAAAGAAAGTATAGTATCTCATCCAATGTAATTTTAGTTTCTTTTCTGAATGACAACACACTTTAAGTAGACAAGTCCACCCCATTACACAACGTGAGTGGCTTTCATCAGATCTGCATTACTTTTAAACTGCTTACTTTTTCATATCTGTCAGATTATACTATCAGTAGTTAATGAAAATATAAATAACCTATTTTATTTCTGGCTAGAAACTTGATCATGTTGGATCTTATGCTTTGTTGTCTTAAATGGTGACTCATCCACAGTGGATTTTATCTACACAGATCTTGTGTTACATGGGCTTGGGATGCATCTCTTCAGGAAGGTTTTGAATTTGGTTATGCTAAATATTCCAGGAACAAACTTTTCAAGTGATTTCTAATGGAGAAGGGGTTCTACACCTAGTAGGTAGTTTAAATTCAAACCGTACTTTATATGAATGTAGTCGTGTGGTTGCTTTAATTTCTAACATTCCACGCAGAAACCTGGCCAGAGTGAAGTTGTCCCCCCACCCCTATATTTTTTATCATCTCTTTGTGCTGGTGAGAATAATTTTTTCCATTTCCTCTTTCAGTGAGGGCTCTGACTTTCAGAGGAACAGCTATCACACTTACTCAATTAATGAAGCTTTCCCCCTGATATGGATCATATAAGTATGTCCACTGTCGCCACTTTCATTCACTATTTTACTAGAAGAACTAGCTATAATGAAGAAAAAGAAACAAAAAACAATGTGGTTTAAAAAAGAAGAAAACTTTCTTTGCTTTGATAAAGAATCCAAAAAAATCTGTAAGCAATGATAAATAAGTGAATTTAGAAATACTGCTAAAGACAAAGTGAATATAAAGAAATTAAAAATGTTAAAATTGCTAATAACAAGATCAGTATAGAACAAATGACTATATTATTTCTGTAGAGTAGTAGCAAACAGTTGGTAAACTAAACATTTTAAGCAATAATATCTATAAAAACTTCAGAAACATCAAATATTTAGGAATAAACCTAATGATATATGTGAAACCTCTATATGATTAAAATAAAAATGGAGAGATTAAGGAAGCTCTTCAATGGAGAAGTACAAATAAAGAGATATTATATGTTAATGCATTGGCAGATTCAGTGTGGTTATGTTGTCAATTCTCTACAAATTGATCATCAGACTCAGTGCAACCCTAATCAATTTAACACTTACTTCTTTTGGTGGCGGTTAGATATGAACCATCATAATTCTAAATTATATTTGATAATGCAAAGGACATAGACAGTTGAGATAGTCTTGAAGAAGAATGAATTTGAGTATCTTCCTCCATTAGGTTTTGACTTACCATAAAGCTGTAATATTATAGTAATTAAGTTTTTTTTGGTGCAAATGTAGACAAATAGAATGACAGAACAAAGATAACAGAAATGGATATGTACATAAATGGTCATTGGTTTACTAAAAGGTACCATTTTTATTCAGTGGGAAGAAAAGATGACCTTTTCAATAAATAGTGCTGAAGGAATTAGAAACACAGGACAAGCAGAATTTTGATTTCTATATAAAATTATACACTAAGTTAATTTAATGTGGATCATGGAGATTTTGCTTCTTAATAAAAGCTAAAAATAAATTAAACTCGAATAAGATAAGAAAGTAATTTCATGACCTTGAGATAGGTCATGATTCTTATTGAAGTCACAAGAAGCACTATTCATAAAATTTTTAAAAAAGGAACATACTATTGGACTTTATTAAGATTAAGAACTTTTTTAGTGGTAAATCATCTTTCTGACCTCAGGTAAACTAATAAACATGTGAATAGGAAAGTCACAGACAAGAAGTTATTTGCAATGCAAAGGTCTTATAGGCGGAATAACTGAAGAACATTTTATGACTAAGAAGATGAAAAATTACCAAAAATGGGCAAAAGGATAGACACTGGTCAAAAGATATAGCCAATAAATCTATGAAATGGCTCAAAATGATTAGTCATCAAAGAAATGTAAGTTTAAATTACAGCAGGATCTCATACTCATTGTTTGAGCTGCAATTTTTAAAAACAGACAATATCTAGTATAAGTGAGGATGTGAAGAAACTGACATTATCATACATTGCTGGTAAACTGCATTGGAAAATAATTTTACAGCATCTATGAAAGTTAAGTCTTGGGTATCCTCTAATGCAAAATGAGAGACTTTTTCCTATGGAAAATATGTACAAAAATATTTGTGGCTGTTTTATTTTTGAAAGTAAAATACTAGAAACGACCCAAATGTCCATCAAGAGGAGGATGGGTAAAATTGTGGTATATTCATACAATGGAATGCTGCACATAAAAAGAAAGAAAAAGTGGGGGAAGGAGGACAGAATTATTAGTATATATATAACATGTATGCGTGACAAAAACATTTTGATGAGTGAAATAAGTCAGACACTGAAGAGTTTATGATTCCATGCTGTTCAAGAACAAGTAAAACTTGTCTATGGTGGTATAAATCAAAGTAGTGGCTAATTGCAGAAGATCAGTGACTGGGGAGGAACATGAGGGTAACTTCTGAGTGACAGAAATGTTCCCTGTATTGATCTGTATAGTGATTATATTATCCATACATACCTAAAATTGCACATAGTTATTCACTTAAATAAGATTTATGAACTATATTGTACATAATTTAACTTCATTAAAAAGATTTACAAAATGAAAAATATTTAGAAAAATTAATATCTTTATATCAAATTGCTATTTCATCAACTAAAATAGCTACAATATTTTTATTAAACTCAAAACTTCTAAAAAAGTTGTCATTACCAACTCTAGTAATTTCCTTTCTACATATTCATTATTCATCCTGATTTCTGCACCTTCCCCACTGGAGTCATCATTATCCCTGTGTGGTTGGAGATAGTGATTACTTTTCAATTCCTAACATCCTTGACATCTAGCTGCATTCAATACTCTTGGACAACTATTTCTTAAAGTATGTGTTACTCTTTGGATCTGTGCATTTATTTTTCTGGATTTCCAACTAACCCTTTGGTTACTCATGCTCACTGATCCTCTTCGAGCTAAACTTTTAAGTGTAGATATTTCTCAAAACTTGACCCTAATTTTCTCTAAATTTTTTCCCTCTCTCTCTCAAAGTTTTCAGTTGCACTGTATCACTTGTAGATATTTAAATACTATCTATAATAAATCTTTGATGCCTAAAATTTTACCTCTACCAGACTTGTCTTGAGAGCTACTGATGAGTAAGTCCAGCTTTTTAAGATTTATCTTCAGTTGGATGTTTTATGGAAAACTTTAATGAAATATGTGCAGAAATAAATTACTGATCTCAACCCATACCCTAAGCTACTCTTCTAGGATTCACTCTCTCATGTACATATTCCACTACCTACACAGTTACTTATAACAAAAAATCTAAAAGTTTTCCTTGATTCCCTCCCTTCCTTTTAAAGAATAATAATCTAAAAGAACTGCCCTTGTTATCTGTGTTGACTCTGCTTTGTTACTTTGGATTTGAAGTGTTCTTAATGTCTTTTTTGAAAAAATAAAGTCTTCTTACTGAAATTTATGGAAAATTTATTATATTTCACTCATAGATTAAATTATTCTCTAATCACAGACAACACATATATTGCAATGAACTTTCCTTTCAAAGGCGTTTTTGATATGACTTAGGAAAAAATGTGGTAGAGGAAGAAAGTCCTATGAACAGTAGACCAGCACTCACCTTTCAAATGTTAATGTGTTGTCAGTCTTTAAAAGTCATAAATTTTTGAGGTTACTATTAGTACAAATAAGAAAAAATAAAACCATCATATGTGTATATTACACAAACATAAACACATAATTTAAGGAGTTGGGCCGATGTGAAGATTGATTCCCATCCATAATATATCTATTTTTAAGATTTAACTTTATGTGCTCATATTGAAAGTATTTGATAGCATAATATGAATTATTTTAAAAATTTTTTTATAAAATCTTTTTGAGTAAATAAATTAACTGAGTCAATTTATATTCTACACTCAGAGAAATCTATTTTCAGATTATTGTAATTATATTTTTGCTCTGTATTTGAAATATCAAAAGTTATTACTAAAATATTTAGTTGTAAGAATTTTAAGAGCCCCTGTTAAAGAGACTGATATTATGCTTTTAATCTTTATGTTGGTCAGTTAATATTGTAAAAAACACAACTGAATTGTGTAGACCTATAGTATACCCCAGCTCTGTTTTTATCCTCTGAAAGACAGAATGTGAAGAGGGTTATTCTCTGTTTCCATTTCCAGGTCTACTATCCATCTCTTTTCACCCAGCTCTGAGCCTTGGAAGCCTGTCATTTGGTTTCTTGGTCTGATTGAGTTCAACCAATAAGGAGACACCAGCAAAAGATTTGTGGAATGAGCGGGGAGCCAACGAAGGAAGAAGGGAGGTTTCTTCTCCTCCCTGGTAGATCATGACCTGATGATTTCTATGCTCTTCTAATAAAAGCTGTGCAATTGTCAGGGGGCCCTCTCTGGCTTACACCTATAGCTTTCTCTCTGAGTTCTGTTAAAAACTTTTGTTCCTTGCCCTATTGTGTCAGGCTGCTTATCTTTTTGCCCCCCTGTGAGTTTGAGGGTGTTCACTCTCTCCATCATGTCTTAATAATGGTCTCTTTCTTAAACTTTCCTTAATCACCTCTTGCAAGGGGTGCCATCTGTTTCCTCTCAGGACCCTGCCAACACAAGCAACTCAACATTTGCTCAAACTTTGGTCAGCGGTGCATCCTGGTACAATTCAATAGTTTAGTGTGAAGTCTTCTGAAGAAGAGCCTGGAGGTGGGGGTGGGGTGGGGTGGGCGGTGGGCTTCTTAGGGAAAAGAGGTCATGGTTTTGTTGACAACCTTAAACAATTCTAATTGGGGCTACTCAATTTTTTAGGTCCCTCCTGCTCAAAGCATGGAGTCTCAAACTTCGTTTAGCACACAGTCTGATAATCGAAGAATCGACTTAACTACCACTGTAAGAGGCAACCCATTGCAGAGAGCAGAAATTTGTATAAGAACCTACAATACTTTATTTCCAGTCTTAGCTTTGCTAGTAAGAGTCGTTGGACTATTTTTGTGTTTACTAACATATTTAATTGCATTTCTTTTTTCTATTTTTTTAAATTGATGTAACATTGCATATAACACTATGTAAGTTTCATATAAGCATTTAACTGTGTGACTTTTAGACACAGGTCTTTTCCTCCTTGGGTTTCAGTTCTTTCCATAAATTAATATTTTTGAGTCAAATGTTTTCTAAAATCTACTTCTATGATTCTATGTAAGTTTATATTATGTTTTATATTATATGCATATTTATATTGCATATTGCATTATATGGTGCTAAACATAAGTTTATATTCGATTTATTTTGAAAAATAAGGGTATTAGAGACCAATATTTTGTAAGAAATTTCAGGATTTCTGAATTATTTTATTTGTCTTTGCTCTTATTAAGAATTTTTAAATGATTGACAGAAGAAGATAATTAAGAGCTCAAAATAACATAGATTCAATTGGAAAAAATCAAAATTCTCTAGGGCACTTCTGAAAAATATGATTAAAAAGCGTTATTTCTTTTTCTGTAACCAAAGCAGAATTTAAGTTAATGTCGTGTAGTAGGATATAGAGGCACATGCTGAACACTGCAGACTGGCCAGTGGAAGAAGATAGCTGTGACTACTACATACAATGTCTGTAATCGTCATGTACATTTCATATACATATTATGTATGTACATGTAATATGTATTTTATATAAATATATTTCAACTATCTGTGTTCTTTCCTCTTATTTCCTTATGTAAAATTTATTGACTATTTAATATTTAATCATTATGGATTTTATAGCATAGAATTTGTTATGGGACATAAGGAAAACAATAAATATCACTCAAGGATTTTATCTCCTTTTCTGGGGAACAGATTAATGCACTTTTGGTTGTACATGGAGTAGTTATATCATGGTATATGAAATTACTAATGTTATTGTCTTTGCTTGGAGGTTAGTATGGTTTAAAAATGATGTACAATGCCAAGTTGACAAAAGGTGGACTGGTGATGATTAATTTGATGTGTCAGTTTGACTTGACTAGGTGAGGCCAGATATCTGGTAAGTGTTAGTGCTGGTTTTGTTTGTGAGAGTGTCCCCAAGAGACTCAGTAGACTGAGGTGATTATCCTCAATAATGTATGTGGGCACTATACAAACCACTGAGGATATGAGTAGAACAATAACGCAGAAAAAGAATAAATTCTTTTCTTGAGTTGAGACATTGATCTCTTGCACTCAGATTTCAGTGATCCTGGTTCTCAAACTTTTGGACTCAGGCAGGGACTTGAGTTCTGATCCTTACCAGGCCAGTAATTCATCAAGTTCCAGCATCCTACAGATATTAGGACAAAACCTGCTTACATGAGGAAACTGATCATAGTCCAGAAACTCAGTGTTCATATACTATTGCCAACTCTTTTAACAGGTTTGCATTAATTCAGGTGTTTACCTGATACTATGTGCTGGCCACTGGGGATTCACCTGGAAAAAAGCTCCATGAGGTCCCAGACAAAAGGAGCCTGTATCTTAGAGTGAGAGAAAAAGATAGTAAGCAAATCCACAAATAAATAACATGTATGATGGTATTAAGTACAATGGAGAAAAATAAGACAGGGAGGGGAGACAAAGAATTCAGAATACTGAATAAGAAAAAAAAACTAATAACAGAAATGCAGAAATAAAACAATATAAATGCAAGCATAAAATATAGTCATTTCACAGAAAAGGAAATCAAATCTGAATTCAAATAAAACACAAAAATATTATCACTAATCACCAAAAACAAAATAAAAATAGAAATGAGTTATCAAAATTAGAGCCTGAAAATATTAAGATTTGTTAAGGTTGTGGAATAACAAGAATTCTCATCCCCTTTTGGTAAGTAATATAAAAATTGGCTCCACCTTTTTGGAAAAGTTTGATGTAATTTATTGAAGTTGAATATCAAACAAATACACTCCTAGTACCAATTTCTGTGTTAGGATAAGCTAGATAATACTTTGGGTAACAAACCTAAAGTGACTTAAAACAACAAAGGTGTATGTTTAATTCTTGAGAAATTGTCATAATGTTTATTGGAGACCCAATTCCATATCTTGTTGCCCTTATTAGGCGTCCATGCTGATGAGCAGCTGTTTGTGTGGAATATTTCCAGGCACTGTAGGAGAAGGAAAGAACACTGCACATATTGTTACTCAGAACTTCTGCCCAGAAATGTCATACATCCGTTCACATTCCATTAATTCAACATTACTATACCTAAATTAAGTGGACAATAAAGTGCAATCCCAATATGAAACAGAAGCAGACTATATATGAGCAGTCTTAATGACTTCGACAGTATATTCCCTAGAGAAACTCTTGCACATGCCTACCAGGAGCCACATTCAAGAATTTCAAGCAACACTGTTTATAAAAGCATGAAATGTCCCTCATCATTAAAACGGATAAACAAATTAAGCTATAATCACAACTAAAATAACAAACAGCAATGAAAATTTGAGCTACTGCTATACACATCATTATAATTTAATCTCAAAATGCTGACTGAATAAGAAAATCATGGAAACATATGTGTGATTCATTTATATAGTGAGCAAAATAAGGAAAAATCAAACAACATATTGTGTGGAGATAGACACATATGTGGTAAAACTCTACCAAAAAAGCAAGAGATGACTAACTAAAAATATAGCATTTTGGTTACCTTTGGGCTAGCAGAGGGTGGTAGCAGAAGGAAAATATCAGAGAGGAACAGACACATAGGGCCTCAAAGACATCGGCTATATTTTCTTTTTTAAAGTTGGCAGGTAGCCTAAGAGTATTTTACTACATACACGTGTGTGTATCTTTGTGTGTAGTCATAGTCTGCTTGAGTTTCTATAGCAAAAATACCGTAGATTAGGTAGTTTATTTATTTCATATTTGTAATCATTTTTTCTTTTGTTTGCATTGCTTATGCACCTTAGGATATTGAATCACATCTCAGTCTGAGTATTTCACACCACACCTCCACCAGAGTTCCAGTGCGCTTTACCAACACCTTGTCCCTCCTGCCTTCCCTTCCTCCTCCCACACCCTTATTAACGACCTTGCGTCCTGTGAACTTTGTTGAGATTCATCTGCTCCTATGTTTTGTTTCACTATATTCTGCATATGAGTGAAACCGTTCTGTATTTCTTTTAATTTCTGACTTATTTAACGTAACATAATCCCTTCCAGTTCTATCCAGATTGTTCAAAGAGCAGTTTCATCTTTTCTTAACAGATGCATAAAATTCCATTAAAAAATATTTCTTTATCTGGTCCTCCGTTGATAGGCATTTAGTTTGCTTCCATGTCTTGACTATTGCAAATTGAAACACAGTTTTTGCTATTTCTTTAGGGCTTCATTTTCTTGATGAGATCTTCCTTGTCATGTAAAATCTATGGTAAATAAATGTGTATACTTTTGACCTATTAACATGCCTTATGTTAATTTAATTCTCAGGGTCATGGACCCTAAGAGGGTAAAGGTTCACCTCCTCTATCACCTGCATGGGTAAGTGTTGCATGAAACTACAATCTACACACATTTCCCTTTTACACTTCTTTTATTGAGATCAATTGTCTGTTATAAATTAGGTTTATAATCTAGGCACAGTCCAGATATCAGTGGTGTCCACGTCACATAACTTCTGCAAATCTCCATGCACTTATAAAGGTAGGTTTTTCCCTATTACCACCATGAACAATTCCCTGATACCCTTGGCAAAATATCAATAATTTTCAAGTGAAATAAAACTAGAACTCTCAAAGATTAAAACTTACAATCTATTAGCATTGTAAAGTAAAATCAATTTTAGTCTAGGTGCAAGGTACTCAGACTGTGTATGTTATACTAGACAGCTGTTATTTTGACATCAAGCATTCATTGCCTCTTTCTGTAAGTATAGGGTAATTTCCTGAGGGTGACCGCTTTTCTACAACTCTCAACTCCAGATAAAGAATGTAACATTAGCTACATGAATCTAGTGTTTTCACTGGCCATAGTGGTTGGCTCTGGGATTGCCACATGACCTAACTTAGGTCAAACTGGTTCAAAAATACTTATTTTAGGGATTTTAATCTGTCCGAGAGTCAATTCTTCATTCCTTAGGGATTTTGAGGTATAAGCATAAAAAAAGAGCCATTAGAAACCCAAAGATAATCCAAGCTAACTTTAATAATCAAAGTCATAATATATACTTAAAAATGTTGGTTGACTAACCAACTCATCATTCAATATGTACTACGTGGTATGAGTATGTGGAGAATTCATGGACTAATACTTTAGGTACGTACACCAAAGAAATTCTCACACAAGGAAACAGGCACAAAGATATTCATTACTTCATTGCTTGGGGTAGCAAGAATCAGACACTATCTAGGTATCCATTAGTAGGAACATGGATAAATAAATATCAGATGACTATACAATGCAGTATTATCTTTGAATAAGCCATAAAAGCAATGAAGTGGAAAAAAGTTAGAATGGGGATATAGTACAATACCATTTATGTGAAAATTGAAAGCATACATGTGGTGGTCATGGAGACACTTCACTTAGATCTCCCTTCAAGACTTAAAGTACCATTCAATTTCTAGTAGTGAAATTAATTGGCAGTTTCCAGCTAATAAAGTTTTCAAATTCAACCACATTCTTCTAGGGAAATCTCCTTCCAAAGTCCTTGCATAGTGGAACTTGGCCATTTCTTCCCAACACAGGGCTCCACAAATGGATAATCTTCGTTCAGGAGCTCCCCATTGGGGTTAGTGAGAGTTTTTCAGGGCACCATTAACTGAGACTCTCCCTTCCCTAATCCTGCTGCTGCCTCCTTTTCTTTCCTTGCATCAGTATGGAAAAAGGTTCAAGATAGAGTCTCTGAAAAGTTATAATGGGAAAAAATCATAAAGCAAATCTTTGAGTTTCTGGAGAAAAGTCATGTTATCTGTAGTTGAAAGTAATTAGACTTTAAAAAAAGAAAAGAAAAAAGAAAAGCTGTTGGCATGCTACTGGATCCTGAAAATGATGGAACACTTTGCAATAGGAAACCAAGTAGTCACGCACCAGGAATTGCACGTTATGAGCTCAGTTCTGGTGAAGTCACTAGTTGTAAAGTCAGGTGGGTCCAGGGGCAATGCATTTTGAAGTGGAAAAGACACATTTAGAATCAAGCCTGAATCGAATCAGATTATATGAGAAACTACATGAGCAGGTAGTCCAGATAACTATATTATTCATCAGGGTTGCACCAGAGCCTCATTGCAGTTCATACCTGTGGCTCCAAGGGAAGAGTCTATATAGGTAGCTAAAGAAGGCAAAAAGCCTAAATTTGGTTTATAGATGCATAGTTTTCCTATGTAGATGAACCAAAAATGGAACATCAAATGTTTCATAGTCACTTTCAAGGGTAACCTTAAAAAATAGTGCTAAGGTAAAATCTTACACACCAGTGAGTTTTGGGTGGATACATAGTTTGTGTGCTTTGCCTATGAAGAGAAATGACCCAAAGTAAGGACACATATTGGTTCATGAGCAGAGCTGTGTGGCCTGGCTGGCTCTTCATGGCCTTGGAATGTAAAGACTGGAAGATAAAAAACATGAAGGCTGGGGTAGAGATATGGTAGATCTAGGAAGTGGTTCCTGGAGTGAATGAACATACGAGAGTGAATAACTTTGTGTCATATGTACATGCACAACAGAAGTTATCCACCTTAGCAGAGGTCTACACAACCAAGTAGAGAAAATGACTTGGCCATAGACTTGGGCAATTTTGTTATTGGAAATCCCTGAGCTATCAGGATGGGCACATGAATAGAGAGGTCACCATGGCAGAAATGGAGGTCATACATGGGACAAAGCCAGAAAAGAATTTGCTGCCTCTGAATATTTCAAACTTCCTGTAACAGAGACTGACACTGAGTCCCTGATGTGAGACTAAACCCCAAAGAGGACACCAGGCCACATTTTGGCAAAGTGCCTACACTGAACCATTTACAGCTTACTTTTTCCTCCTTTCCTTTTGTGGGTGTCAAATCTACATCACACTCTGAAGGCTTTCCCTGCCTAGTTCTTCTCTTCAGTTTCTTGGTGTTTAACAGGCATTACTCCTGGATAGAGACTTCTCCCTTCTGCGTCTTCACCAGCTGATCCAACTGACATAATATCCAAAATACTACTCGTTCATAAATACCTGAATATGTAAATAATTTTAGAAACACATTAGATTTATCAGAGTGCATGTTGACAGGGAGATGAGAAGAATGTGAATGAGGCCAAAATAAAACAAAACAAAACAAAAATAAAAAATGAGGAGCCAAGATTGGATGGAGAATTGTATGCCACAAATTTAGAAATGTAACTGTTATTGTCAACCAAGTTATGTGTATGTTAGGTCCATAGGGAAAAAAAAAATCTGCAATTTATATTTGTTTTTCCTTCTGAGAGCCTGAGTTTTTCAGTTCATCCTCTAATTCTAATTGGACAGAGATAGGCTCAGTACCAGGGGATGACTCCAGGGTGGGATTTTTGTCAAGCAGCCTCTCACTTTTCTCTGAAGGATGAAAGAATATCTTTCAGTTCGATTACCATCACAATTCAAATGGAATTCAGGATTCCTGGATGTGGATATATTTTGGAAGATTTCCAATTTTTTTTTCTTTCTAAAAGAGTGTTCATGAGTCCTAATATGGAACTAAGCTCTGGTGGCTTTTTTTTTTGGATACCAGTTCCCAGCTCCCAACTGCTACCTTACCTCATGCATCTTTGCTGAACAGCAGTTTTCCTTTACCTTTCCTGCCTAATTTGAACAACTTCCATTTGTCATAAACTGGGAGATCCCCGTTCTTAGATCTGGGAAGAGCTTCCTCCTTCTGTTGTACATTTGATTGCACTACCAAATTAGGAGATAAACTTTCAACAGAAATTTTCCACTGTGTCACTCTTGAAGGGCTATTTCCAGGTAACCTTTTTTTCCTTCCCAGATTAGGCACACTGACTTCCATTCACAAGTTTCCCTGACCTGTTCTCAGATCCCTCTTCTTGACTCCTGGTTCATGAAAAAGGAACCAAAAAGACTGTTAAAATTAGAAAAAAATTATTGACATTTACCTATAAACCAAAGACTTGGCAGAGCTGTTTGTGTTCCCTGTGGTCAAGCATTGTGAGGGCTCTTGGAAAACGGAGCATAGATTTGGCTCTAAATTGGTAACAACCTCCTGAGGTAACTGTGACTATAAAAGCTACTGCTGCATTGTCCAAGTTTTAGGACAAGGATGTTGGCATTTAAGTACTATGACCTCTCTTGAATGCTTCTTTAGAAAGAGCTTTGAGTAACTTACTCTTAGTTCAGACAAACTTAGGGGAAGAGCATGGTAATCACCAGGCTCATTAAAACTCTACTAACACTCTCCATGTGGGATATGCAAAGCTCACATTACCTGATGCTCTCAGCCAGGAATGCACACTCAAAGAATTCATATTTGTCTTCCTTTCTTTCCCAAATGTGAGTTGCAAAACAATTTTCTGTCATTTATTTTCAGTAATAAGTAGTTCCATTCTGAGCTCAAGTTCCTAATAATAATTTTTAAATGACCATATCTTTAATTTTAGGACAGAATTTTATAACATTTCACATTTTCTGAAGTGTCTTATAATGGATTATATACTTGATGTGATAGTGTGAGTTTTCCTCCCCCAGTCTATGATGTAACTTGCAGTTGCTAGCTCTTAGGGACCAAGAAAATACTACATTGCTCTTCGGTTTTCTATATACTGAAGGAAATAATATGACCACTAGCTTAGAGATGTAACTTTGTCGAATGGTCAGGAAAAAAGTTATCTACTATAACCGAAGAGGTATGACTCAAGGTAGTGACTCTGAAGAGGATTTTTGTTCCAAAATGTCACCTATGAAACCATTTCTGAGTATTATGATGGGTCTTCCTTAAACTGAAAATGTTACCCTAGGTAGATGTTAAGACAGTGGTTTATATATTTCATGGTATACCAGATACCTGGGGATATTGTTGAAAAGCACACGTTTAGGTGCCACCGTCAGAGACTTGGCTTGAATTGGTTTGGGTGAGTCCTGGTTGTCTGGTAGTTTTTAGAGGTCCTCAGGTGATTCTGATGTGCAGACAAGTTGAGAACCAATGTGCTAATACTTTCGTGTTTAACAAATTCCCCCGTAATAGATATTAATTGACACAGAAAGAATGTAACTCAGGATTATATCTGATGGAGCTTTCCTCTGGAAGATAACTTCACTCACAGAAGGAAAGAAAGCTAAAAATTTGAATTGAAAAGAGCTAAAGATCTATTTCTACTCAAAAATTATACAAAGTGTCCCTGATCATATTTCCTGTGTCAATATAATATTAACAAATTATAGCTTTTCTGAGGAGCTTAAGATTTTTTGATTGACACAAGTCTGATCACTTATAATTGACTTCAGATTTCAAAAGAACCTGATGATTTGTCTTTGGGTCCTGGAGTAGACCTATGTTGATGGTCTGCCCAGTTTTCCTGCCTTTGGAGAAGCACCATCCACCCATCCCTTGGTGCTGATATGCAGCCTGCCCAGAAGAGGAAGTGGACATGTGACCCAGGCTGCTTCCCATGACATATGCATTTTTCTAGCCTAAATTCTCAGAAATGAAATTACTGGAGTCTAGGATATGCATGTTTTTCATTTATGACATGCCTAAGTCTTCTCCAGAATGGGTGGCTTCACTTATACTTTCATGAAAGTGAACAGAACTATTTCTCTCTTCAACACATTTCATCAAACTAAAAAATATCTAAGTATCTATATCTTAAAATTTTTATATCTAAAGTGTGTGAAGAACTAATGAGATGAGCATATTTTCAATGAGTATTCAACTTTTTTAGATACCTATATGAAATATCTATTACTACTCTGACCATTTAAATTGTGATTCAGAGCATACATCATTTTTTTATGGAAGGCAATTTTACCTTAAATTCTTGCTTATATCATGAGGTTAAAAATTGCATTTAAATAAATGTATTCTAAACAGCTATTTATAATATTAGACATTCTATTAAGAATCTTCCTCATAGCAATGGTTATACATGTAAAAAAAAGCAAATAAAATGCCCAATGTAATAAACTGGTTGAATGATTTATGATAATAATTATTAATAATTACAAATAATTTTGGATACAGAATTATGCATTGTCTGATATAATATATAGTAGAAATAAAATATGTAGGTATGCAATTAAAAATAGAATATACAAGAGGATCTCTTTGTAAAATTAAATATGTATGTGAATATGTATATATATTTTCAAAAGGAAATTTTAAAACATGTAACAATGGTTATCTTCAAGGTGTATTTGCAGGTGATTTTCCCTTTTTTCTTGTTGGTGAACTGGATTTTCTAAATTGTGCATAAAATTTATATAACTTTGAAATCAGATAAAACAATAAAAGTCATTTTAAACTGTTGATCAAGCTGAACCTCTGTTTGGCCAAACAAAATCTGGCTATTTTTATTTTCCTCCTTAATGCTTGTTATTTTAAATGTAATAATCATGCCTCTGTATGGTAATATGCATTGAAATTTTGCCTAAAGTCCACTGGCATCATTGTGCTATAATCCACAAACATCTAACAATTAGTAGAAATTATATTCTTTAACAAATGAATGGTATCAGGTTCTCCTGCAGCTGCTTCAATTATATCCTAGGAGAAGTGAACAAGAGTGGATGTAGCTCTTTCCATGAAGCCTTTGAATACACATTACAGTTGCTTATAAACATTATTGATAAAAAATTGATTCAAGGGATTGTGAAAATAATATATACTTCTTTCTTAATAATAACAATTTCCTCAAGACCTTGATTCCTACTAGAGAATCCTATGATCTGAAGCAGGTGAATTTATAACCAGACTCGACAAGAATAACGTGCTGCTGGTATGCTCTGTTCATCTTTTTTCATGACTGAGCCTATCTGGCTACTTAATCCAGGATGAACAAATAATGGCACCAATAGATTTATCTCTTTAACAGAAAAAAGATCACAAAGATTCACTAAGTCATTAATGACCAACAGATAATTCTGTTTCTTTTTCTACGTATTGCTTCTCCTGGGAGATATTTTTATAAAAAATGTGATTAACTCTATCCATGGTACAATGAATTGTTCTGTGAACTCATTATCAGAGATTTATGCATTGTTCTGTGGCGATATATATTCAATTCTGAGTTAACACATGTAGAGCACTTAAACAGTTTCTGGCACAGAGTATTTGTGTTCAAAGTCAAGAAAATGCTAGCTTCTTTTACAAAGGACAAATTATCTGAATCAGTCACGTGTTTACAATTTCTAAACAGTGGAAATGCAGACACATCTATATTCTTTTATATATATTATTTGGCAAGTGCCATGTAGTCATCTTTCTAAATTTCTTCCCTCACTTTGAAGCAGGTGTTTGGCAGCCTCTAATTATATCCCTGGCACACAGTGAACAATTTAGAAAGAATTGTCCTGTCTTAATGTATATTTGGAAGAGTTTATATATGTTTTATATTTTGAGGGTTGATTCAGAAGCCGCTGCATCTAATGATTCTTCCCAAACTTTCTTCTTTCTTATTAGAAATATTTTATTATATATACGGTATTGGGAATCTGTGTCTGACTGGGAGTGGAAAGGTCAGCGTTTCCCAGGGCAGGGGAGGTTGGGGCGGAGGGGAAAAGTCCTGGTGTTGAGGCTTTCAGATACTGCTTTCAGAATTCAGGAACTCAGGTGTCTCTGAAGGTGCGACCAGATGAAGCCTGGGGATGGGAGAACTAGGACATGTTCTAAAGAACAGTCCTCACCTCCCAAAAGAGAAGGAAAAGTAGTGGGCAGATACCAGATGCCTCTTCTAATCAATTCAAAGTAGGGTGGGACCAGTTCTAGCCTCCATCTTTTGGGATTACTGGCACTCACTCATCAGTAGGATGTGAGAATTATTTTGAGAAGCAGTTAAATGATTCCAGTGTTCCTGTCTATTTCTCATGTGGCACATTGGAAACTTAACAGAGCTGGTGGACTGAAACCTGGGTCCCAGCCTGGTTCCCTCACCTGGATAAGAAGAGCTATCAAGATATACCTGGGGAGTCAGTCCTTAAAGTGTGAATCTGCCTATACACCTCTACACAGCATCTCAGGTCCTAAAGGCTTCAGATGCCCTTTTGTCTATGTGACTTCTTTCCTTTTCTCTCTAACTTTGCAGAAATGATCAAAGGAGACCCTTTAGGTGACTTTTTAGGGAAGTACTAGAATCTGTTGTTTATTAATTCCGAATTCTTTATCCTCCTGTCCAAACATGCTTTGACTATGCTTCTAAGCTTGTAAGTTTCATTCTTGGGCTTCTGGTAGATGCCATATAATAACATTTTCTGCACAGGATGTAAAGTCAGTTGCTCCCCACTCTCTGATGCACCATTATGTTTTGGCACATGACTCCCAGTTTTTGTCCCCAACAGATTCTAGACCAGTGAGCCTGATGAGCTGAGTCCCTTAACAAACCTACTGGGCTTCCATTTTTCACCTGTAGACCTGGCCATTCCCATAGTGTCTTAAAGCATGTTCTAAGCATTATTCAAAATCCTTTTAATTTCATTTCAGCAGAATATGCCTAAATGTATCTCCAGTTTCTGAAAGTGGTCAAGCAGTGGATTGCCATGCCTGAGCATTGCCAATTCCAGAGCATCAGGAGGTGCCAGGAGCAAGTTCTCAGGCAGAGAAAATATATGTGATTGAATTGGCTTCCAAATTCCTCATTCACTGGCAAAATGACTCCAAATTCATAAGCAATTGAGCATCTGTAAATCTGCATTATGATGGAAATACCCAGGTAATAATTTAGCCATTATTTTCTTTTAACTCCTCAATTTATTTAATTTAATTAAAACATTACATGGGTTTAAGGTGTGCATCATTGTAAAGCAACACATGTATATAATACATTAAACTTACCACTGATAGTTCTATTTTCACCATTTAATTTTCACCTTGTTACCCAATTTCAGCACTCCCTCCCTTCTTGTAAGCACTAATTTTATTTTTATTGACTATAGATCTATTTTTAAAGATAAAATGCTGCCATTTGCAGTAACATGGATGGACCTGAAGGAAACACTGCTTAGAAAGATAAGCCAGGAGAAAGACAGATTGAATGATTTCACTCACATGTGTATATAGAGAAACAAAGCAAACAAATGAACTAAATCACACTTTTACTTACTGTCATAAAACTTCTATCAAAATCTTGTATTTGTCTCAAACTGTAATTCCAATTTTGACATGCAATTGTACTTTCAATTTGGGTTTTAGTGTGATGTAACCCCTAAGAATCATTACTGCTTCTACTGAGCAAACTTTATCTCTTTTAAATGAAAATTCTGTATTTGATGCTTATGGTGAAAAAGAACATTGACACATTTAGACCAATAATATTTATATCAATTACATAGTCGCATCTAAATTTCAAAATTAAGAATGGCAATCCCCCTTGACAATCATTTTCCATTCCCTGCACTTTAAAGAGATACAGTTCAAAGATGACTCCTCACTTTCAGAGCTCTCTTAAACACTAAAGAACACACAGAAATTTCTTTTAAAGTCCTCTTGTTCTACTATTCTCCAGTACCCTCAAACCACCAAGAAGTCATCAGTTTCTTACAATGCAATGATCCTCTCTTCTATCCATGTGCTTCTTCCCAGCACCCTGTTGATTTGCACACTGCTCTGTTCAGCATCATTTCCTCCCCAAAGCCCCCATCCCAGTTACAGTTCACCATCCACAAGCAGTATCCTGTGATTTTCCCCTTTAGGTTTGCTGCTTTACTTCCTGACTCTACATCCTCCTGAAATATGCTCAACAATCCCCCAAACTTGCAAGGAATAGCTTCCAGCTATCTGTCATGGTGATGGATTAGGGGAGAAAATTTAGGGATCTGAAGACTTTCACAGCAGATTTTCCACAAATCTTCTGACTGCCCACCCTTGTCACTCTACACGTACCTGGTACATCAAGTTCATGCACTTGTGAGGGCTCTCTTTTGGAGACTGGGTTGGTTTATAGTTGCCTCCACTTGTACTTTAACATTTGTTGAACTTGGGCCAGGTATTACTCCTCCATCAGCTGTATAGCTTCTTAAATTGTGTTACTCTTAGCCTCTCTATTATTTTGAATCTTGGGAATTTGTGTCTTAAAATTTTTTCTTCATACAATGACTTGCTGAGATTTTTGAAAGAAGCAAAATTAGGCATATGAGTTTAATCAGCCATCACTGGATAGTTGTGTTTTTAAAAATGTATAAATTTATATTTTGAAAAATTTCAAAAGATTGAATGAACAATGAATTTCATTAGCTCAAATTCTTTTCCTGCCTTAGCTAATGATAGAATGTTGTAGTTATTGCTAAAGTGGATTGGTGGATTGGGGGGATGCACAGACTTGGAGGGAAAGGGCAGTGTTCAATTTCAAAATGTTAATTTTGGGAGTATTATGAAACATGCATATGAAATGGAAATAAGTGGATGGATATATACACGCATATATGTATATATACATATACACATAAATATATATGTATATATAATGTAGCATTCAGAAAAAGAACCCTGATGACCTAAATTAAGAGTTGATGGCATATAGATTGAATTTAGAGGGAATGTTGGAAGATTTTAATGTAATAACATTTTTAATTGAAAAATTTTTAGTAAATGTATATGCACCTGTGGTAGGAAATAATACAGGGAGGTTCAGTGTACCATTTGCAAAGTTCCCTCCAATTGTAGCATTTTATAAAGCTATAAACCTCATTCCTCATAGTCAATATATTGACATTGATACAATCTTCCAATCTAATTAATATTTCCTCAAGTTTATTTGTGCTCATGTATTTAGTTCTATACAGTTTTATCATTATGTAGGTTTATGTGTACATCATGACTAAGATATAGAACATTTATTCAAAAACTATTTTCAAAAACAATTAAGAAAACTAGTGAAATTAGACTTTGAATTTCAGGTTCTAGAAATTCTAATTTTACATAAAAATATTATTATTTTCTCACAACCCAAATTTAAGTCCTCAAGAGTGAGCCTGAATAAGCTTTGGGACTTAGCATCTTCTTCTGATACAATTCTGAATATCCTGATGCTAATACTCCATTTTCCTTTCCTTTTCAAGAAACTTTTGCTCCTCTGCTGAATGAAGCTATTTCTGTTTTGATTGAAGAGTTTATATCTCTTGTGCTTAAATGCTGAAAGCTAAACTTTCAACTGCTTAAGTTGTTCAACCTCTTTCCTCATTCACCTTCATGCTTTTTTAATGGGATCAAATCTAACTGCTCAAGATGGAGGAATCATACTATAAATAGAATCAATAGTAAGTTAATAGATATAGCATTTTGACTCAGAAGTGGTTGATTTCAGAAGAGATACTAAAGACAGAGCTTGCAGCATCTGCTGACTCATTGGATGGAAGTTTAGATGTGAGGAAGTATTAAGGATGACTTCAAAGTTTGTTGCTTGAGCCAAACAATGATGTCATTTACTTCAGGAGAGAGCTCATGTTATAATCCAGACAGTCAGATGATTCTTTCAAAGACTCCAAATCTTAAACAAATGACACAGAGAGGAATGATATATTCATATAAAAGGTAGTAGCAGAGCCAGACCAGACTGTTGCTAGACACTACTGTCCTTTCTGGTGCTAAAATACCTGGAGAAACCCTGATCCGACCCACTATCTTAGCCTGCTCCACCAGATTTTCATTCATTTTGTCATCCCTCTTTAGTCTCCAGTTGATTTCCAATGAATGTCATCTAGCTAGGCTTAGTTGTAGGTGCAACCTGGCTGACTCATTGGGTGAGCATGCTGAGGCATTAGTTACAGACAACTTATGATATCAAGACAATCAGCATCTCTGCTGTAGCAACCTAATAAACAAAAGCTACTAGGGTTTATATAGCATAATGTTATGTTCATATCTAACTTAAAATATGTCGGTTTCTAAGTATACTGCCCATCATACTAATCCTTGCCTGTAAGATCTCCCTGGAAACCACATTGTTACAGGGACAATGATCTTTAATATTCTTAAGTTTTCTTAAGTTTTATTCAATGAGTAGTTTTCTAAAGCTGTGTGTTTTTTTTATTTAAAATAATGACCTTTAGTATAAACCATTTTCTTTACACCAAATTGCAACTGAGTAAAAATATTCTTGGTGTGGGGGAGTAATAATCAAATTTTCTTTCCTTTATTTTTAGTGTTTACTTTTTATATCTTGTTTTATTGAAAATTTTCTTAAAAACCGCTTTAATTTGTGTGAGTATAGAATAAGACAGAGTATGCACTAATTAATATCCAATAGAACATTGTATTTAAACTGAACAAATACATTTAATCTTTCTCTTAAAGATATTCCACAGGTCATGTCAAGCATAACAACTCTCACTGTTAAAAAAATATTTCTGACATATAATATGAGATGAACTTGCTTCAACTTATCATAACTCTCACTTGATTTATCATTAGTAGAAATATTGACCAAATCTAACCATCTTTCTTTCACATCAAGCTCTATGTAACTAAACATTTTTAATTTTATGAATATTAACTTTAGTGAGTTCCTTCACAATAAGTAGGACTTTCTGATGCATACACTTTACTGGAGAAACAATACCCATCCAAGTGTTATCATTAGATAGAACAATTGCTAAAATCACTGCACTGCAAAGACACATTTTCATAATCTAAAAAAGGTCTAATTTTACAAAAAAGGGTCATTGGTCCTAATCTGGACATATTCTGGTTGCAGATGTTACACCCACCATGTCAGTTAATCTTGAAAAGACATGACTTTGTTCAACATCAAGGGACATGGTTAAAGTTTGGAGGGAAGGGAAAGGGGAGATTCCAGAGAGTCTGAATAATTGGTGTTAAAAATTGAGAGAAATAGTGTAATGCCAGAAGTATCCTTAAAGTAGAAGTGTTGGAGTAATAGGGAAAAAGATTTTTAAGAACCTGCAAAAACTTAGAATTATTCTTCTTCCTGGCACTTCAATATCATAGATGCTTTCACTGGTCTCATCTAACATGGCACCGTGTAAGGTAAGTAGGGTAGTGGAACGAAAGAGGAGAAAGAGACTAGCACATATGGTAACACAGCAAACATAGAATCAAATCATTCTTGGAGGTGGCAGGGAATGAGAAGGTGGGGTAGCATCTTTTACTTTCCCAGTGCCACATCAGATATACATCCCTCCACAGTCTACATCCTCAGCTTGACCCCCCAAATTTAGTTTAAAACATTTTATTTTCTGTCCTACAGAGGAATCACAAATATTTGCCTGTGGATTAAACTGACATAGAAATAAAAGGGTATGACCCATTAACAAGATTATTTAAAGAGAAAGCTTGAGAAGACAATTCATAATTATTTCTGAAATTAATCCACTGGTGTAGATGTGATGGATGCGACTGATCCACATTTGATCAGTCAGGCATCAAAATCGGCCTGCTACCACCGTCATTTCTCTTGCTGTTTAATCGTCAAGATCTCTGAAGTAATTTATTTCCCTGGCAGCTTCATGGCTTTGAGGGGAACATAACTCCAAGGTAATTATGTTTTTATTAGCATATTCTAGTGATACTCTCTCTTCATAAAACAAAAACAATACAGTAAGCAATGCTTTCCTTGACAAGTGCATCCACAGTAATTCTTTACAAAATTCTCATACTTCCACAGGTAATAGATGCCTAAAATTGATCACTAAGAGATAATGGGCCGTAAGAGCTAGTTGCTTCAAAATGACTTCATTTTTCCAAAGAGCATTTAAGAAACAACATCCTATAGTAATAACCTGATATATGGATTCAGAGATTTCCAGCTTCCCACCTAAACTTTGAACAAATGAGTGGCTTGGCTAGGATACCACATGGCTATATATAAGACTATGTTACTCATTTCACCTCCACAATTTCCCTTCTTTTGTGTCATTTGAGGGATCCCCTCTTCCCTCTTCTTATATAAATCTTAGCCAGACTTTAAGGCTCACGTTTCACTTTCTTTCTGAAAACTTGGTTATTGTAGGTATTATTAAATTCTTAGACCCATACATTTCTAATAGCATATTATTATAAGGTGATGGAAATTTTTCCAGTTACAAACATTATAGTAAGTAATTTCTAGGTATCCTAAACTGGAAATACAGAGATTTTAAGAGAAAAAAAGTATGATTGTTATCTTTTAAGGGATTACTATTATGCCAGACATATTTTGAACCCCTATGCAAATGTGCACTCCTTTAAAGAAAGGAATCATATTTGCAACTAATACTAATAGAACCCCTAAATCTAGCCCCAAGTTTTTAATATGGATATTAGAACATATCTACATGCTAGTATTCAATAAATATTACACTTAATATTTAGAAATAGTCTAAAGAAAAGAAGAAAGTTTACAATAGAATCTGTTCAAAATCATCAGTAGCATTTTGTTTCAAGCTAGGAGAAGCTACATTTTTCATGTTATTCTCAGTGCAGTACTTTTCTCCTTAAATCTCTGGTGCACTAAATAATCTCTCATTTTATCTAAAATAAAGCAGAGTAAGCAAAAATATAGAATCTAGGGTGCCTGTATTAAAATTCTAGAATCATGTATATGACCTTGAGTCACCTCAGATTCTTTGTATGTAAAATAGGCATGATAACTGTGTGTAACTTAAAATGTTGTTATGAAGATTAAATGAGTTAATGTGTATAAAATGTTTAGAAAACTGCCTGTCATGTAATAGGTGCCTAGGAGTTTTTATTCATGATTGTTCTAATTATTCATGAAAAAAAATCCTAGACATTTGCTACATGAAAGGTAGTTTTTAAAACATTTATATATACATCAGTACATTGACAGCTATCATCAAGTAGAATACCCGGTGATGTGATTCTACTTCTACTGATGAAACACAAGCCAGAAAGACAGCATTTGATTCATTCTGAGTTAAAGTAGAAATAATTTCTAAGTGCAGAATGCAAGCTCCTTGAATTCACTGGTTCTGAAATAAGTGCTGGGCTATTCTATCTTCTTTCACGGAATTGACTGCTTTCAGGTTCAGTCCAGTACAGTGTTTGGTGTGTGGGACTGCATGAAAAGAATGAATAAAACATGACTTCTTTTCTCAAGTGGTTTACTATCTGAGTTCTGCTAAATCGTGTGACTCTCCATTTTCTTGCAATCATGTTACTAAAATAGATGTTAACAGAACTTTTCTTAACCAAAGTCTAAGAAGATACACACTCTTAATTCTGCTCTACTTGGGCATTCCTGTAGCCATTACATACTGATAGTTGTGGTCAATGGTAGCGATGGTGTATCAGAATCATATATCAATCAGGACTCTTAACTGCATGTGATAGATTCACTTCAGTTAATTAAACTAGGAAATAATTTATTAAAAGGTATAGGTAATTTAAATAATTTTGTGAGGATGAGAAAAATGGATACTTTTGTGCCTACATGGCCATAAAGAAAGAGTAGCTAAGAGAGTTGTATCCGTCTGGTAAATCAGAATCCAGAAACCTTTAAGGGGACATTTTCTTCCACGAAATTAACTTAGTGAAAATGACCATCCAAGCCAAAGCAATATGAAACTTTATGTAATTCCAGTCAAAATTCCAGGGACATTCTTCAAAGAAATTGAAAAACAATGATGAAGTTTGTATGGAATGCTTTTGGCCTCATAGGCAATGCTGTCCTCAAGAGAAAAAAAAAAATAGTGGAGGAATCACATTTCATGGCTTCAAACTGTAGTAAAGAGTGATCATTATCAAAACATCATGGTATTGGAATGAAAACAGACACACAGACCAATGAAATAAAATTGAGAGCCCAGAAATAAAGCCACACTTTATGGACAGTTAATCTATGACAAATGAGCCAAGAGCATACAGTGGAGGTAGGAAAATCTGTTCGACAAATGATTCTGGGAAAACTGGACAGATATCTTAAAACAAAAAAGCTACATTATTTTTTAGCACCATACACAAACCTTAACTCATAATGGATCAAATACATAGACTTAAGACCCCCAAACTATAAAACCCAAAGAGGAAAATGCATGAAAATCACTTCACGACATCAACTTCAAAGATAACTTTGGGGGAGGAAACATCTATGTCAAAAGAAACCAAAGTAAAACTAACAACAGGGACTACACAAAAGTAAAACTTTCTGTACAGTTAAAGAAACCACCACTGAACAAAAAGACAACCATGGAATGGGAGAAGATACTTGTATAACATACACATCAACAACTAAAAAGCAAATGAATCACTCAAAAAATCCAGAGGTTTGCCCTTTTGGAGCAGTGATTAGGCAACCTCTTCTGAAGGAGCATGCCACATAATCTGGGTTCAAGTCCCAGGTCTGGGGGAAAATAATCAGTGTGAACAACTAAATAAAAATTAAAAATAAAGATGCTTCTTCCTTCTTTCTCTTCCTACCTGCCTACTTGCTCTCCTTCATTCCTGCCTGCATCTTTCCTTTAAAAATATCAGCAGAAATGTTAAATAGATAACTATCTAAAACAAGATGCACAGATGACCTACAAACACATGAAAAAATTCTCTGTATCATTCATCATCAGAGTAATGCAAATAAAAATCACAATGCGGTTTCATTTCACACCATCAGAATGGCCTATGTCAAAAACTAGAAACAACGAGTGTTGGAGAGGGTGTAACTAAAAAGGAATCATCTTACACTGTTGGTGGGAATGTAAATTATTGTATCCTCTTTGGAAAATAGTATGGAGATTAAAAAATAATAAATCCAGCAATCCATTTCTAGTCATATACCCAAAAAACACAAAAAGTCTAAAAGAAAAAAAAAATCTGCACTTCTATGTCCACAGCAGCACAGTTCACAACAGTCAAGACCTGGAAACAAGGTAAATGTCCATCAACAGAGGACTGGCTAAAGAAGCTGTATTATATATACTCAAAGGAATTCTATGCAGCTGAAAAAAATAAAAAGATGATACTGTGCCTTTACAACAGCATGGATGAAACTGGAGAGGATCAGGTTAAGTGAAGTAAGCCAAAAAGTAAACAGAGAAATGAAGGATGGCTTCATTCATATAAGGAATATAATGAAGCAAAACAAACAGACAAACCCCTCAAAATTCACAGGATTCAGACTGTGGCTACTAGTGGGGAAGAAAGGAAGAAAGGAACAAGGCGATGGTAAAGGAAGGGCACGATAAGAATTCTGGTAGTGGGTGTGGTGTGAAGCAGAAGCTGAGTGGGATTTCAATATCCTAAAATGCCTATAGCAACATAAGCAAAAGATATAATAATAAAATTATCAAAAAAAAAAATAAAGTAAGCATGATCATTCACCACAGTTCTTTTCTGCAGCTAGTCATGATGTTCTACATATTTCTAACCTTTTTTTCTGCACTGCATTGAATGCTCCCTTTGACCTCAGCAAAATCCAACTGCTTCTAGGTTCTTTATCTGGTAGAGTGATCCAGTCATTTTTATTGAAAGATGTGCATCTTGGTAGTTTCAACCATACAGGTTTATTTTGTCTCCATTATTTTACCACTGGCACAGCAACACCAGTGGGCAACTCAGAAGATGAACTGACTTCATGTCCTATGATCCCTGCCCCAGTGTTTAAGAAACAAAATGATTTCCTCTTAATGATCAATCAAGATCCTCATTTCTAACCGTTAATCATCCTCTCCCCTTTTATGGTGGTTTTTCCAGTGCATTAAAATTGTCAAAGTGACTGTCAGTATCGACTTCCATTTAAATGTATCACCTGATGGAGGCTTTCCTCGAATACTAAAATATCTAATCAATTAAAGGTCAATAATTAAAAAGCGAAGATAAACATTTGAGTAGATCAACAGATATGATAGTGATGGATGCCACTCTCTCTACTCCCTAGTTTCTGAATGCCATATATTCCATTGATTGAAAAACCTAGCCTCTTAGCTTATTGGCTCAGAGTAAAGACTGCAGCCTCTCACAGAGCACCTAGCAGATCTAGTCCTGGGGGTGGGGTAGGCCCTGATTTGTAACATTTACTAAGTTGGGTGGTGTAAATACTCCCGCCATGACTGAGAGTATTGAACACACAACTCGGAACAGACTTGCAGTAGTACACCATTATATAGTATCTTCACCATAAAGATACAATAAACATAACCTGAGAGCATAACCATAATAGCAAAAATCAATAAAAATAATTAGAAAGTGATGAATTTTTATGTATTATCAATCTTTATTTTTAGTATTACATATTTAGTTTTAAACTCATGTAAATTACTTTTCAATAATGGATGTGTCCAGCTGGCTTACAAAACTTCTGAATGCTTAACTATTGACTGGTATGAATGAGTTTCAGCACACCACTGAGAGCATCACATGCCTGTCCAACCCCGGTGCCTCAAAGTGTTGCTTCAGAGAGTCCTCAATATTAAGTCTTCCCATTCTGTAGTGTTAGTTTTTCCAGGGTATCCCATGAAAATTTGGGTTTTTGTTTTTTACTTTCACTAAAAAACAGTTTCTTTATCCAAAGACATATAGTGTGAAATACTATAAAAGGGAATAAAATATCGAGAAATTCATTGTATGGTTTTGGTGAGAAATGCATGATGGGGACAAAAGAGGCAAATTCAGATCCAGGATAACCATTAGTTCAAATAGACTGATTCTTACTCCTTCGTGCCACAAGATGCTCTTTGATGGCCATAGCATTAGGTTGAAGGAAATGTGGAAACACAGCAGGAATAAATGTGCTGGGAGTATGAGATACTAGCCTCTGCAAAGTTTGGGACATGGGACAATATTCCCTTTGGGATTGCTAAAGATCAATGTTATATATCCTCCTTCCACTTTATGATGGAGTATTGCTGAACATGCTCAATTTTATTAATGATACTTCAGCAATAACACAGTTTGTGAAAAGGAAGTTCAGGTACAAGTTCACTTTTATTCTCGAAGTTGGGTTCTCAGCAACAAGCCAGAATGTGTCGATTATCAAAGAGAGAATAGATATTTACCAAAAGGGCCATAGATTTGTAGATAAATCTACCATTGTGAATCTGTGTTATTTTTTCTGAGGGCTTTCTGGATAGTGAAATATGGTATAACCATTTATCTTAGTCTGTTTTGACAGTTATAACAAGATATCATAGATTAAGTGGCATACACTCATTCATTTCTAACAGTTCTGGGATGTAAGAAGTCCAAGTCACAGCGCTAACAACTTTAGTGCCTGGTGAGTTCTCAATTCCTGGCCTATAGACAGCTGTCTTTTTTCTGTAACTTACGAAAAAGGGATGAGGAAACTCTACAGATTCTCACGGCCTAATCACATTCCATCATCTTATGACCATTATCTTAGGGGCTAAGATTCAACATAGGAATATAGGGAAACATAGCTGTTCATTTCATAATACTAGTTTAATTTAAAAAATGTGTCTAAAGTCCTATAATCTTGTGATTTATGTATAAACAGGACTCAGTTGGTGCCATTTCAACCAATAGATGAAAAAATAATTCAGGCGGAAGATACAGCTTCCCATGTCCACAAATAATAGAGAAACACAAGTAAGTTAGTAACAAAAAATTATCCATTAAGGAAATTACAAAGCTTAATTTCTAGATCAATGAACTGTTCTCTCTGAACATGAAGAAAAATTTAACTGCACACCTAATCATTTTTGAAAGTTAATGATGAGAGGGGTGTAAGCATAATTTAGATTTATGTTGCACAACAAAAGGCTTCATCAGTCCCGAAAAAGCATGTAGCAATTTTCTCTATGTAGATTCTTCTTAAATGGCAGTGGCAAGAACTTCAGCCCACGCCCCTTAATCTAAAAAAAAAAAAAATAATAAAACAAATTAAAAAATAGCAATGAAAAAAAAAGTACTTTCAATGACCAGAGATGTTACTCAAGTTTTGAAATGTTGAGTCCACTGCAGAAGCTGAGCCAAGAAGCGAGAGCAGTCTGAAGTCATATTCACAGTGGGGAGGGAAGAAAATGGAATTGGGCAACATCTCCAAGCAGAGGAGAGATCACCAGCACAGAGAAGACTTAGACACAAAATGACCTCATATACCTGTTCAGTGTTCAGTACTTTACTTCTCCTCAGCTGGAGAGGCTCCCAAATCCGTACCAGCTTTTAGAGCAATAGATCACTAATGTGGGAGACGACATGCAAGAAAACCTTATAAAATATCAGTAGGAATAAAGGAATGTAGTTGGAACACCACCATTTTAATAAGCATTTACTAAAGACATAAACATCTCTGCCAAGTGGTCTTCTTTGTACTTGAAGTAAGCTGACCATGTTTCCTTGATACTAAAATGGGGCATTGGGATGGCAAAAACTGGATGGGGCCATGCACTGGTGAGTAAGGGGAGGAGGCAGAGCAATACGAGCAGGAACAGAGCAGCCTGGCCAGCAACAAGTAAGTACTATGTGGTGCCCATCTGCAATCACATTGCAATGATATGTGGTCTGGCAGGACTTCATATAAACAGCCAGGGGCAATGCAAGGAACTTAGGCACCTCAGGTGAAAACCAAATTTGGTGGTCCTATAAGCCCTGCTTTAAATGCCCTGCACAAAACATATCCTGCTTTAACCATCTCAGTGCCAGAAATTCCCAATACCTGGTCCACTACCAGAGATAACCCCCAGAGTGCCAGAGCTAACCCCCATAGTACTTACCTGCTGCTTGACCACGCTGTTGTGTTGCGCTCTCTTTGAAGAAACAGGTACATGTGAGTTTTGTGGGGATCCTCTTTCCAAGTGATTCCTCTTTCCTCAGAGGGGGCAGGAACAGCAGTAATAGCTAGATCCTCACAGTCAGGGCCAGCAAGGGCCATCTTTAAGTGGCGGGGGGCAAGAGGTGTGCAAAATGGGCCCTCTCAACAGAGTGTGTCCAGGGCAATGCAGCTTCCCCTTTTTCCCTGTGTTAAAGACGGCCCTGGTTTATTAAAAATGGGGAAAATTGACATTTAGATTAAAACAATGGAACAGTCAGCAAATATGAAAAAAAAATAGTACTGGCTCATTTAAAATGATGCATATGGCCCAGCCTAATTTGAATCATGACAGTGATAATAGGGCTACAAGTTTCCAGCTCAGCTAATGGTACATTATGGAGACCTCTGCCTTCTAGGCCATATGCTCTTTATACTTTTCTTCTCTAGGCTAACAGTAAAATCTCCGGTTTCTTCTAAGCCATATTCTCTTTATACTTTTCTTCTCTAGGCTAACAGTAAAATCTCCGGTTTCTTCAATGGTGTCTCATATAGCATGGCTTTAAGTTGTGGTAGGATAATATACTGATATAGTCATCACTTTTTTCTTTTTTAATAATTTCTCTACTCTTCCCATAACGGCCAGTCATAATGTTAGATGTTTTTTTTTTTTTTGTCTCAGATTAGAGGCGTGACAAAGGAAAGCAGAGAGAAAAGGTTTTCTCCCTGGCTTTTGAGTTGTAAAAGCTGAATCCCTAAGAAGCTCAAAAAAAGATTCAAAACATAGTGAATATGATCATGACTTACACATCCCTCACACTTAGGCTACAAAAGAATTTTCCAGGGTTTGAGTTGACCATTAGTGAGGAAGACATGAGTAGAGATGAGAGGGGAAAGCTGTGAGGCTCAGAAGAGGTGGCTTTTCTACAGTGAGCCCCTAAGTATAGGAAAAGTCAGCATCCTCACACTCCGTGGTCGTCAAGTTCCCTCCATTAGTTTTTCCAGAAGCTCCATGGGAGCATCTACAGGCTTCACTTTCTCAAGTGACTGAGCCCTGGGGGTCACGAGAACTCAGCCATTATTATTCTTCACAATGTCTGGGAAAGTCTGGTGGAAGATACTTGGTTCAAACAGAATTAATTACCAATTCTTTATTTGCCTGCATTCCTCATGAAAACTTCTCTTTAACACCCTAAGACTGTGCAAGGCCCAGTGAAGGAGAACACAGACAGGAAGCAGTAAACACATAGAGAGGAAGTAGTGGTGATTGCTAAGAAAAAACTCTACAATGTATCTTACGGGAGTCAAACAAAACCAGCTTGACGGTTGTCCTGAGTCAAACCCTTCTTAAAATAAAATTAAAAAAAAATTATTGCAAACCTTTTCTCTTCTATCTTCTGTTGAATAAAACCCTCTCCAGTGACATCTTCAGGAGGGCAGTGCCACAACCGTGATCTGCCTGGGTGCCATTGTGGTATTTAGAATAAATTCACCAGCAAATGGAGGCCAAATGAACCAAATGAGCACTGTACTCCCATGTCAAACAGTAGTTCCCAAAGGCAAAGTTTTAATTGCTGATATCCTAGTCATTTCTTTTCTGCTTCTTTTGTTTTCACACCCACAATTTGCTGTAATACTAACATTTTGTATAGCTCTAGTGAATAAGAACATAATTGTGAGCGATCAATACATTTTCCTATATCGTAAAATAGAGTGATAATTTATCACATTTGATTAATGCAATGAATGAACTTGATCAGGATTTTTTAAATAATAAAAAAATAGTTCCCAAGACACGATAAACGCCTTTTCATATCCATTTGTTTACAGGCTTTCATGGACTTGAATAGGGAATTAAACTGGTTGGACGTTTTGCAGAATTTTTATGAAAGCTTCTCTCTTTGAGTAGAGTTTTGTTTAGGAACTTTTCCTGACATGGTAGCGTTCATGTGGAAATTGAAATTGTTGAAGGTCCTTAATCCTTAAAACCAAATTAATTTTTGTAGTTTCTTTATATGCATATGATAATTATATACATGTAGATGTGCATTAATTTTACATACATATATATGTACATCTATTTTGTTTATATACATACATCATATATATTTCATATAAATATACTTTTAATATAATAATAGCTGTTTAGAAGCTCTGGTTTTAAGGAGATAGCTTCATTACAAGTTTATAAAGTTACAGTTGTGTCGCTGTCAGATTACTTCATATACTATATCATGACTTGTGCTCCTCTCTCTCTCTCTCTCTCTCTCTCTCTCTCTTTCTTGTTCTCTGTCTCTCTGTGTGTTTTTCACCATCCCCTTCCCACAGTTTTGCATGTTTTTGGTTGAAATCTTCAATCCATAAATACCCAGAGAGAAGTACCTGTTAATCCAGAACACAAGGTAGTGCTTGAGTTACCCAGTTATCCAGCAGCCCCATGTGAAAAAAAAAAAATCTAGCTCACACATTGAGTCTTCAGCACTGTGTCACCCTAGAGAAATCACTCTGCCTAACTTGATTAAAATTGTATGTGACATGACTGTCTCTTGAAAAAGCACCATCCAAGTCATTGCGTTTCGGTGCTTTTTCATGATCAATGTGAGCAACTGCAGAACAGGATTTCTCTCACACGATGGTCTAGTAAAACTGAAGTAAATGAATCCATTATGACTACATATTAAGTTTAATCAAAAGCACAGGGCAGCATGCACGATGTATATTTTAATCAGAAGTGGCCATCTCTGTATTCCTATAATCATTTCTGGATCCTCAAGGACAAGTGGTATATCTTCTATGGTATAATTAAGCGGAGAGTCTAAAGAGAGTAGTATGTGAAAAGGCATCAAATGAAGGAGGAAGAAATGGGAGAGGAGTTAAGTCAATCAAATGGTTAGGCAATAGAAGGAAAGTAGGATTTTAAAAAGAAAAGAATTAACAGTGGAGAATAGAAATAGCTTATTCTCAGCTCTTGCAATGGTTTATAATTCACAGTCGCTTTTTGGGCCTTCACAATAACCTCTTTGGATAGGAATTTGTGTTCATTTATTCATTTATTTAGGAAATATTTATTTTCAACCTGCTCTGTACCAGGCCTTATTCTAGGTTCTGGGAACAAAACAGTTTACAACAGAGATGTAGCCTCTTTTATCATATAACATATTTCAATATGTCACATTTTAATATAATTTATATAATAGAGACAAACATAAAAACCATTATAAAAGTTGATAAATCAGATTAGGGATATCTCAGTGTTTATATTAATTTCCCGTTGCTTATATAATAAAATATTATAAATTTAGTGACTTAAGGCAACACAGATTTCTTTTACAGCTGTGGAAGTATAAATCTAAAGTGGTTCATCAAAGCTGTGTTCCTTCTAAAGGCTTTAGGAAATATCTATTTATTTGCCTTTTTCAGTTTTTAGAGGCTGCCTATATTCCTTAGCTCATGGCATCAAGTTGCTCTTTTCTGTTGTCACATCTGTATCTCCGACTCCCCCAATTCTTCCCTCTTCCAAGAACCTCACAGGTTTCATTGGGCCCACCTACATAACCCAGGCTTATTTCAGAATCTTTAACTTAATCACATCTATCAAATCTCTAGTTCCATTAAAGTAATAATTCACAGGTTTCCAAAATTAAGACATGATCATCTTTAAAGGGTCATAATTCAGCCTACTACAGAGGCTTAAATGAATTGTTCAGGTTCCTATATCTGGTCCAGACCACCAATCTTCTAGGTCCAAATGCAGTGATTTTTCTCCTTTACCATGACTGAATTCCCTCACCCTTGTGTCATTCTCTACTTCCTTCAAAGAAAAGAATCCTTTTTCATGTTCTTTGATGGTTTCTACAATTTTACAACCCTTCCTTATGCATGTAATGTCTGAAGATGGAGTCAACTAATTTATTCAAAGATAACAGTAACTTATAATAGATCAATAAGTCCATCCATTCAAAAAATATTTGCTAAATGCTACTTTTGTGCTAAATGGAGAACTAGAGTGAAAATCAAAGCAGATACTGTCTTTGCCTTGTTGGAACCTCTAATCTTGTGGGAGAAATAGATATTAAATTATCTAATACATAGATAATTATACATTCTATAAGTGGGAAGAAAGAAATGAATGTGGTTTGGTGACAGATGGCAATTAGGGGAGTTAATTAAATGGGAGGTCAGAGACAGACTTTCCCTGTCAGGAACGTTGAAGCAGAGACTGAGGATGAGCAGGAAATTTTCTTATGAAGGGAGTGATATGGACAGAGAAAAGTGTGTTTGTGTGGGTGGGTGGGTTGCTTTTATGGACAAGGCAAGATCCAAGGCTCTCTGATGCAAAAGATTTTTAATAATTTGGATAATTATAAAAATTTGTATGACTGGAGAATAATGAGTGAAGGAGAGGGAGTTTAAGATGAGACAAGCCTTCTAGGTAAAAGTCATCCAGACCACAGACTACGGGAAAGAATATGGATTTTGTTCTAAAGTGCATTGGAAGTTACTGTAGATTTTTAAAGTTAGAGGATGGTGATTTAATAAGACTTTTAAAATGTGACTGACTATTATGAGACTAGTTTGGGGAAAGAGGCAAAGTAGAAGCTGAGAGAATAATAAAGGTGTTTCTGTAGTACAGAGGGAGTTGATGATGACTTGGGTCAAAGCTAAAAAGGGAGGCGATGAGAAGTAGAGAGATAAGAGATATATTTTGGTATAAGAGCAACAGGATTTGTTGACAAACAAAATACAGGGAGTGAGGGCACAAACACATCAAGCTGAAATACCAGGTTGGAAGCTTAAGAATCAGGCTAATTGGTGGGGCTATTTATTCAAAGACCAAAGGAATGACATTTGGGCATAAAAATCAATAAATTTCTTTTAGACACCTCAAGTTTGAGCTTTTTGTGAATTTCAAGTGAAGCAGTCCAAAGGGCAATTAGAAAAAATAATCTAGAAGTCAGGGGAGAGGTCTTCAGTAAACATACATTTAGAACTTATCACCATGTGGTGACAAAGGAACTGGAATGGTGATAGTGCACTTAATGTATTATATTCAGATGTTGATTTACAATGATGTGCACTTAAACATGCATCGTGCTAGGAATCAATGTTCTTCAATAAGATTTATTAAATAAAAAAGGCTATTACAGGAAAAAATATCCTCATCAAGATAGTAAAGAAGATGTGGAATATATACACAGCTATCAAAAAAGGTGGCAACAACATGGAAAGACCTAGAAGGAATTATGCTTAATGAGGTGAGCCAGAAGGAGGAAGACATGATTTCACTTAATATGGTTTTTAGAAAAACCAAGTAAACAAATGAACTAAATCAAACAAAAATAGACTTTCAGTCAGTAAAATCAAATTAGTGGTTATTAGAAGGGACAGGTAGGAAAATTAGGTAAAAGGGGTTGATTTTATGCTGAAAGTAGAACTGGACTGGTGGTGGTAAACTAAACATATTATATACAGATAATTATTTATAATATGCACACCTTAAACCTACATGTTATAATACAATGCTCCTTTAATAGAAATAATTGAGTAAAAAGAAGCAAGGAAGGAAGGAAGGGGAGGAGGGAGGGAGAAAGGAAGGAAGAGAGAGAAAGAAAAGAATATCTGTGGGAATGAATGACATCAGTTAGGGAGAGATGACAGAAGCAGGAAAGGAAAGAACTTAGAGGAAGTTGTAGGGAATTTGAACATACAGAATTGGAGAAGATTCAGGGAGAAAGGAGACTGAGAATTCAAACTAGAGATGCCTGAAAATCAGAGGACAGTGTCACCAAGCCAAGAGAAGAGTGCTTCAAGAAAAGCAGGCGGCTGATGATTTTCACTACCAGCACCATTGTTTTTGGCAACAAATAAAAAGTCACCTAAAAAGGGACAGTGTCACACTGTGTAACTGAAATGTACAGCCATTATTCACACATCAAGAAAAGGTATTTTTCTTCATTTGTTCCTGCGAAAACAAAGAGCAGTCCTGACTGCTGGAAGTGTTCTGACACTCATAAGGAGGGCATGTCGTTCTCCTGTGGGACATAAACTAGGGAATGTCAAAGAAGGCCACCTTGACACTGCGATGAAGCACATCAAAACAAAATCACCATGCAACTTACAAAATAGCAAACATGCCTAGTTCTTGGTTAAAATGAGTAGCTGCTATTTATTTACCAACTACAGTCTTATTCTGTTTAAAACTGACCCCCTGAAGATCAGATGTTCAGATACTCTTTTATAGAATTGTACCTGCTTTCTGACATCCAATCTGAAGTGAGCCCCTGCTTCTTTAGACCTGCACTAAAATTAGCCAAGAAATATGTAAATCATGTAACAGCTTTTTTCTAATTCCTCTTCCTGAGGAGCCCCACAGTTCTCCTCTTGTGAATCTTCCTCAGAGAAAGAGGTCTACAAGAAATCCTGGTGGTCTTTTATGGATGGGCATTGGCATTTTCTAGTCCCTAAAATGTATAATTCAGTTAATAAAAATATATTAGTTTAATTAAAAATACTAAATCCCCACTGGGCGATCATTATGGATTGATTATATCTATTAGCTATACAAAGTTTATTATGACTTCTAAAATATTAAGATCTTGGTTTCATTAATTTCATTAAGATTTCAAATAGTTCTAGGAACTTTTACTTTTTTTCTATTCTTTAAATAGTACAGCTAATAATTCCCTTTATTCCTCTTACACAGCGTTAGTGGAAAGTGCAATGTGTAACTAATGTGTCTAAGGTCATTAATAAGAAGTTGCTTCCTATTTGCAAACGTTTAACAAAACTTTTATTAGAATACTAATAATTTACTTTTAATTGTTTTATCATTTCTTTTGTTTACATTGCTATATGCATTTTAGGATACTGAATTCCTCATTTTGCATGCATTCCACACCATACCCACCACCTGACCTCCAGCCCCAGGCACTACCACCTTGCTCACTACCTTCCTCCTCTCACCTGCACCCCACAAACATATTCTTGGATCCTATGAACTTTGTTGAGATTGATCTGTTTGTTTGTTTAATTTCTTTATATTCCAGACATGAGTGAAACCATCCTCTACCTCTCTTTTTATTTCTGACTTATTTAACTTAACACGATCATCTCCAGTTTCATCCAGGTTGCTGCAAAGGGCACAATTTCATCTTTTTTAACAGTTGCAATGGATTCTTTTGAATATATACATTATATATAGTCAGTCATCTTTTGATAGACATTTAGGTTGTTTCCATGTCTTGGCTATTGTGAATTGTGCTTCTCTGAACATAGAGGGGCAGATACATTTTTCTGAATGTTTTTATATTCTCTGGATATGTCTAAAATTGATATTGTTGGATCGAATGATAAATGTATCTTTATTTTTTTTTTTGATAATTCTCCATACTATTTTCTAAAGAGATTGCACTAATTTACATTCCCACCAACAGTGTAGGAAGGTTCTCTTTCATCCACACCCTCACCATACTTGTTGTTCTGATCTTCTTGAGTTGGGCCATTCTTATTTGTGTGAAGTGACATATTATTGTGGTTTTATTTGCATTTCTCTCATGATGAGTGTGGTAGAGCATTTCTTCATATGTATACACATTATCTGTGTGTCTTCTCTAGAAAAGTTTTTCTCTATTCAGTTCTTTTGCCCATTATTTGAGTGGATAATTTGCCTTTTTTGTTTTCAAGGTGTATCAACTCTTTAGTATACCAGAGATTGAGCTCTTGTCAGATGTATATAGTACAAATATCATCTCCCATTACTGGGATACCCTGTTTTAGTGGTAGTTTTTTGTTTTTTGTTTTTTGGTGTATAGAAACTTTTTAGTTTGATGCAGTCCCAATTGTTCCGTTTTACATTAGTTTACTTTACCATTGGTGTTACTTCCCCGCAAATATCTCTGAGGCTAATATTGTCACATAGCATTTAGTTGTCACGTCTTTCTAGTCTCTGCTTTATTATAGTTTCTCAATTTTTCCTTGCTACTTCAACTTGCACAGTTTTGAAAAGTACTGGTAAGTTCAGGTATTTTGCATAAATGTTCCTCAGGGTAGGTTATCCTGTTTTTTTTTTTTTCATTGTTTGATTGGGGTTGTAGCTTTTGGGGCAGAACACCATACAGATGAGATATCTTTCTCATCACATCCTGTCTGGGAATGCATGTTATCAACATGACTTACACAGGTGATGTTTGCTTTGATCAGTTGGCTTAGGTGGCATTTGTCAGGGTTCTTTATTGTGGAGTTACTGATTTTTTCTTTCCATATTGTACTTTTTAGAAACAGGTCACGAACTCCAGTTTATACTGAGAGGGAAATGAAGCTTCATGTTTTGAGGAGGGGGAATACATACTACTTCAAAGTCTTTTATAAGGAAGATTTGTTTCTTCTCCCACATTTGTTTATCTGTTCACTAGTGTTTATATCTGAATGAAACTTGATAATTTATTCTTTGGGTTAAAATCCAGTCCTATCTTATTATTTTGTTGCTTGAATTGCTGCAACTTCATACACTGGTAGGTCTTTCAGCTGGTGCCTATGTCTACATCTTCTCCATTTTTTGAGCGTTTTTAATATTTTGGCACTATAGAATTTGGCAGTTCCTCTTGTATTTTTCCACCTTGGCCCAAGATCAGCCACTTCTCCAAGGAGTCATTGTTCTTTTTATTGAAGAGAGGCAATTAAGAGCCAAATTGAATTATTAGGTCTGATTAATGCCAATGAGTTGTCACTGCTTCTAGATCCTTCTAGCAGTCTGTAAGAAATACTTGCATACACCCTAACCTTTGACTATGCCTCTATGATAACTTTTGTATCTATCTATAAGAATATTAGTATAAACTCATCTGTGCAGATATCTTAGACTGATTCAGCACTACAAGGTGGGTCCAGACCCTGTTGTGTCTGTTTGCAACAACTTTCAATGGCAGTGTGAAAGTAGGTTTTATGATCTAAAATATATCTATTTATTGAAGATTCTGGTATATGTGTATACTCTAACCTGAACCCTCATGAGAAGTAAATTTACCAACTGGAGTACCAGTGAGTGGTTTTTAGTTGTTGCTGTTTATCTGTGTGCTATGTAATCTAAAATCTGTTTTCCAAAATTATTCAGACCAGATCCTTTTCCCCCAACTCTTCAAAGGCATTATTCTATGGATTTGTGATATATTTATATTCCTTTTGTCATAGTCTTCATTCTATCCTGGGTCTACAGACTTTCCAATTGATTTCTTTTTAATGCATACATTGAAGTTCACATTTTACAATCAGTCTTATGGTTTTAAACAAATGCATAGAATAATATAGCCATCATCTCAGGAACATACATAAGATTGTTGGGTTGTACGGTAAATGCACATTTTGTTTCTAAGAAACTGGCAAACTGTCTTCTAAAGCAACTATTATTTTACATTCCCACTCTAATAGTTTTATAGTTTTATGTTTTACATTTAAATATTAGATTCATTTTGACTTAATTTTGTTATAAATCTTCAGATTTTGTTTCTTTTTTACATATGAATGATCAATTGTTCTAATACTACTTACTGAAAGAATGCTCTATTTTATTGACTTGCTTTTGAACCTTTGTAAATAGCAAATGTCCATATTTGTGTGGGTTTACATCTGGACTCCTGTTATGTCCCACTGGTCTATGAGACTATCCATAAATCAATGCCATATGACTACTGTAGCTTGATATTAAGTCTTAAAATTGCATAGAGTAATTCCTCTATCATTTTTCCTTTCCCCACACCTAAACTGTCTTACTATTCAAGTTCCTTTGCCCTTCCATATAAATTTTAGAATGAACATGTGTATAGTAACAATTTCAGCTGAAATTTTGATTCCTATTTTGTAAATTTAGACATCACTTTGGGGAGAAGTGGCATCTTTACTAGATTGAGCCTTCCAATTATGAATATGGTACATCTCTATTTATTTAGTTCTTCGATTTTTTTAAAATCAGTTCTGTAGTTTTTATGATATAAGTCCTGTACACCATGTTTTGTTACATTTATACCTAAGTAATTTTAGGCAGAACTATTATAAACAGCATCGGGGTTTAATTTTTTCTGTTTCTGTATGTTAAATTTTTATATAAATATTATTAAGTTTTGTGTGTTGACCTTGAATATATGAACTTGACATATTTGCATAACTTCCAGGAGTTCTTTTATCTGGTTTGTTTGTCTTTTGACTTCTTGGGTTTTCTAAATAATCATGTCATCTGTTAATAGGAATTTTTTATTTCTTTCTACACAGTATGTCTTTATTTCTTTTTGTCATTGAATTAACTAAGGTTTCCAGTATTTTTAATAGGAATTTAGAGTGAACATTCTTGCCTTATTCCTGATCTCACGAAGAAACTACTCAGTTTCTTCACTAGTGAGTCTAATGTTAATCGTAAGCCTATGATTTTTAGAAGCCTTTCATCAGTGTTACGTTTGTGTCTCCCCAAATGTCATGTTTTGACAAGTTCTAACTCCCCTAATGTGACAGTATTAGAAGACATTAGGTTTAGATGAGGGTGGTGCCTGCAGGATGGGATTAGGGTTCTAGAATATAAGTAGCCACTAGAGCCTCTTTTCCATGTGAATACAAGCAGGAAGGGGATGATCTGAAAACCAGGAAGAGGATTCTCACCAGACACTGAATCTACTGGCAACTTCATCTTGGACTTCCTCGCTGTCAAAATGTGAGAGATAAATATTTCTGGTTTAAAGTACTCAGTCTACAGTATTTAGTTTTTGAGTAGCAGTTTGAACATGTTGCTATGGGATGGGTTCTTGTGTTCTTGAGAAGATTTACCCCCAAGACATGGTACATCATAATTTCACCAGGACTCAATTCAGGAGAAAGCAAATATAAGTTTTATTGGCAAAGTAGCAAAGGAGAATGATTTCAATGAGCTTAATAGCAAACCACTTCCCAAAGTAACTATATAGGGAAGCAAACTTAGTGTTACATATAACTGACAATGATTAGCTTATAATGATTAACTTCAGCAACAAAGTTCCTTGAAAAGAGCTTACAATGATACCTTTGAAAATCAGAGGGGTTTTCTCCCTCCACATCCACCTAAAAGACAGGGAGCTCTCAAATCGTGACTGGAAAAACTTCCCAATAAAAGGACTCATGAAAACATGGGTTGCCAGAAAGAAGGGAGGAAAACAAAGAAGCTCTTGCTACATTCCATGCCAGAAGTGGGACAACAGTGATGAACCAGAAGCAGATTAATATTCTCTCTGATCCAAGGAAAACGCATTAAGGCTGAGACAATAACAAGCTTCTTCTGGGAAGACCACAACTATAATGGCTTCGTTTCTCACCTTCCTGCACATTCCTTCTCACTAGCTCACAGACAAATGGAGGCAAAGTTTTAGGGCAAAGTAACGGACAAAGCAAGGGAGAGCACAGTGGCAAAGTGAAAACAAGAATGAAGAGAGTACATCTGAAGGCAGATCACTCCCAGGGTTGCCAAGAAGGGAACTTTGTAAGACTCTGACTGAGTTCCACTTCCTTGACTCCACTTAGGGCGTTTCAGAGCAGGTTTTTCCTGGAAAGAGGTAGAGAATCCCACTAACTCAACTGATGGTAATCCAGGAACTGAGTGCCCAGAAGGGGGTCAAAACCACAGATGTTTTACATAATGAGAAAAGCGCCTTCTGAAAAGTTCCCTGACCTTCAAGCTGATTAACAGGGCCCACTTTCTATGATTTTTTTCTTATTTTCTGTTTTCCTGTTTTTCACCCTTCCCCCATTCTCTGCTCATAACAAATTGCTACCTGTGAAAAACTGACCATGGCAATCAGGCTGAAGTTATTCCCTCCTATTATACATTTGGTTTTGTTTTAAATCATGACTGCATGTTGAGTTTTGCCTCCTCACATGTTCATGGCAGTGGGGATCTTTTTGGGTCCCAGTAACCTGTACCTAGAAATTCTCCAGTCACTGATCAGGTATGATTATAGTCTACTGTGTTTATCTCCTCCCAAGGATTGTATATTTTGTCCCGGTTTCTAATGAATTCAGACATAAGGGTAAATAAGATTCTTGCTATTCTATTTTGGTTGGAGGTAGAAATACTTTTCATATTTTAATTTTATATTTCTGTCTGGTAAGTTTGAACCATTCCTTTTTGTTAATACTTCTTTTGCAATTGTAATCCATTTTAATTCCTCCTTTGTCAATTTTTTTTTATTATTTATCACTTTCCCGTTTATCTATAAAAATATTTCCCTTTTTGTGTAGATTTATATGATACATAAGCACAAAAGGAATCTTCCTAATATAGAAGGGGAGAATTAGTATTTAATCTTCCTAAAATATTTTCTATCTTCTTACCATGTTTTACCCCCACCCTATCCTGTTCTTAGAGTTCTAGATCTACTTTTAATGCTTACTTATTTTTCTCTCTGTCTATTTTGAAAACTGTGCTGTAGATACATATTTGTATCTGCCCCTCCTACTTCCCTGTTGGGGACTGCTCCTTCCCCCAATCGCTGTGAGTCTCCCGAGGTTGTCAGTCAAACTTGAAGTTGTCAAGTCTTAACTCTCTCCCTGCAGTTGTGTACATTTAGGTGGGTTGAATCAATCAGATAATTTTATCCCTTAGCAGAGTGATCTACTATGAGGAGAGCCAATCAGAGTCCTTACCCTTTCAAAGTGACATTTTCTCTCTGTTTCTGAGATTAAGAGACTAAGAACGACGAAATCCTAAAGCTACTGATTTCTATCTTTTCAAATCCATGAAGAAAGCACACGAGATCAAAAATAGCCCTGAAGAAAGCATATAAAAATGAAGAGAAAAAGAATTTTAATGAGATCATCTGAGCCCCTTGCTACAGCAATTCCTAAAGCCCACACATAATCAGTATGTCAACAGTACATTAAATATGCCACAATACGTCAACCACTTTGACTAATTGCAACTAAGTGTCCTGGCAAATACGTATTCTACATGGTTAGCTGTCTAAAATTGCAGCACATCTTCCAATCTATGGTTTTACATATCTTGGAGTCTTGAGAAGTATGCTTAATAATGATTGGTCTTGAATTAAAGACAAAATGAGAAAAAAATCAGTCACCTGTATTCTGCATTTTAAACCAACCAATTTATATTACTATTGTGTGTGGAAGGCATGTAGATCGCTTGGGATGGGTTGAAGACTTATAGAGGAAGACACCATACATTTCCAAAAAACAGAATCATTATGTAGAGAATAGAACAAAAAACAAAAATATTTTCATATGTAATCTACTGTTTTATTTGATAACTTGCTGTTACATATATAAAAGTTCATAAAACCATGCTCTTTATTTCGAAGAGAGGATTTTGCTCATCCTTAACAGTTCTCACGCAAGCAACTCTTTATTTGCCTGTGGTACTTATCCAGTCACCCATCCAGATTCTTGCTTATTGGAAGAGAATCACTATAAAGCTTTCTTGAATTCATACATTTGAAAGATACTTTAAAAAACAATCATTTTCATATTATTCCCAATAACAAGTAAGAGTAGCATATGTACCTGCATTATTCAATATGCTCAATATATAAAAACATGTGAACATTTAAACCAGATACATAACTGTCACATTTTAGAATTCACTAAGGAAGTATATTTTCATAACTTCATATTATTTATTTTTCAAATTCTCACATAGCCTAATTTCATATGGAATAGACCTTTTTCTTTGATTAAACTAAAATATAAGCTATTTCCAAGCCTTCCTATGACATAAACAAAATACACACTCTCATTCTAGCTACTTTTCCCCAACTTTCTGAATTTGTAACAGGAAGTTTCCTGGTTTCCTATACCTTTACATTTTTAAATTTTCCTTGAAAGAAAATTTCCTTCCAAGAAGAATCCTAGTCCAAAATAATGTCAATTCTAAGCACTATCCCACATCAGACTTAAAATTTTGGACAATACAGCATTTGTCTTTGAAATGTTGACTTGTGTAAGAAAAACACAAGTCTGTTTAAGGATATCTTCCCACCTTTCCAAAAAAGAAAAAAAAAAAAATTCACTCTGCTGATTGCACAGATAATCAACAGAGTGAAAGAAAGGACACTTAATTAAGAGACGTAGTTACTTTATCATTTAAATCATTTGATGTTGGAATGGAACAGACTTCTAAAATCTGAGTTATAAAACAGAGAAACAAAGAGGGATGAAAAGTGTGACATTTTGAAGAGAAAGGAGAAGAGGAAGGAAACAAGCACTAGAGTTGTGAAAGAGTAAGTTTATCATGGAGATCCCACTTAACACTTAAGTGGGATTTCCATCAGGGCTGGTCTCAGGGCTTCTTCTCAGCTGTCTCACCTCTCAGTTCCATACTTCTCATTTTCTAGCATCAACAATGGAGTGAAATTGTTTTTCTCATTTACAGATATCTTGTAGCTACAGTGAGATTTCATTTGCTAAGGTAATTTCTACTTCATTGTTTCTGCACATTTGACCACTTGAAACAAATGGAAATCTGCCTCTACTTTGTGTCTGAGATGATGTGCCTTTGAAACATTCTACCCAAGTTTTCTGATCCTGGTCTCTAGAAATCAACCTTGATCATATGTTTAAGACTGTGTAACAAAGAATCCTGCTCAGCACTATGGTGAAGAGAAGGCAAGAGTCAGAATCTCCTCTCAAAGGAATTTGCAAACTGGAGGTGATGACACATTGGACAAAAATAAGGGAGCAATAGACATTTGAAGGGGACTGTTGGGTAGATGGAGAAGCAGTTGTGGGCAGAGTCCAGACTCAAACAGACAACGATGGCAGCATAGTCTGTGAGCTTCATATACGTAGTATACATGATTCAACAAACTGCATTTTTTATACATTTCCACATCTAATCCGTTCTTTTTCATGACTGAAGAACATTTAATTACATAAAGATTCATCTCTTCTCTCTCAACTAACTCCCCAGAAGGGCTCATTTAGTTATTAATAAATGTAGTAATGAACACATTTGTACACATATATTTAAACATATTAAATGTTTCAGTAGGTGCAATTTCTAGATACTGATTGTTGGTAAAATTCTTATAAACATTTAGCAAATTTATTAGATATTACCAAACTTCCCTCTGTAAAGGTTGTAGCAATTTGTTTCCCCACCTATACAGAATATGCTAGAGGTGTCTGTTTCCCCACATCCTCAGAAATGGTGGTTACTTTCAATGTGTTAATGTTTGGTCCAAATGTGAGATGCAAAATGTCTCATTTTAACTGGAATTTTTGATTATTAGTGAAATGAACTTTTTATTAGTTATCTGTATTTATTTTTAAGTTAACTTTATATATGTCATTATATATATTATGCTACATCCTTTTTCTTATTATTTAGTAGGGCCTTTAAAATATGTTACACATTACAAATTCAAAATATATTACATAATACAAATATTTATATCAGATTTCATTTGTCTTTCAGTTTTATTTATAGCATCTTTTGCCGTCCAGATACTGTCAATATACTTACAGTCACATTTGTTAAACATTTTTTAATATGGTTCTAAGTTTTGTTTTTATTCAGGAAAACCTTCTCTACCTTTCTATTAGAAAAATGATGTCTATCATATAATTATGTTATGTCTTGGCAATTATTCTACCTGGAATTTGTATGACTTGAGATTCAAATATAGTTTATTTTCTTCCAAATGAAGTCAATTATTTTAGCTTCAATTATTGAATTTTGTTTTCCTTGATTTATGATGTTCTCTGTTATCACATATTAAATGCCAATATGTATTTGAGTTTCCCTCTGGTCTTATTCTGTGAACAGCTGCTAAACTGAAGAAGAGATGTGTGTCTGAATTCATGCAGTGATGAATTGTTATAGTACAGCTTTCTGCAGGGATATTTACATAAAAGTTTCACATGTTAAAACTAAATTTGGCAGGGATATGTGAGTGAATTTATGTGTGCCTGATCACCCTTGAGAAGGATTTATGTGGCCTTCTTCTAGCATTGTGAGTGATGGAGGACACAGTAGAGTGAGCTTGACTGTGGAGTTAAAATCAAGTCCTGTGTGATGCTGCTCTGGAGGGCAAGGAGGGATGGAGGCATGCATCAGAGAGGAATTCAGCCCTGTTCGCTGCCACTCAGTCTGTGAGGGGAGAAACTCCCCTCCATGAGAGATTTCCCCTCACCCACCAGTGTCAGCCTTACAGGACTGAATGCCATCTCAGGGAGCCAATTCCTGCCTTTCAGAGCCAAGTCTTGACTTGTGTAATCGAAGGCATTTGGTAATGAAATATCCAAAGTGGCTAGGACTTAAACCACACTGAAGCAGCATCAGGAGGCTGACCAAAAATGAGACTAGGCATAGCTAAAATTGACAGAAGATAATGATATGGAAAAGAGCTGTGAAACTTTGTAGTTGTTAGAAAACTCTTCCTTTATGGGAATTTCAATTGCTACAATCTTCCTTTGGGCCACAGGTCCCATAATTTTAAGGAAACATGAATGTAAGTGAATGATATCTTTTTATATAGAATGTAAATTTAAATTGTGTTAAAGAAAGTATTGCTTTAAAATACTTTGTTTGAATTTTAAACTATTATGCTCGACTTAGACCCAACCAAAATAAATTCATGGCAAAACATGTAGTGTTATTAAAATAGTTACAGGAATGCATTCAAACTAATAAAAAGATAATGGCATTTGCTGACATATTCTTAACCTAACTGCTTAAATATTTACAGAGCACATCAGTGAGAGCACATTAATCAATGCACATTTAGAGATTTATTACAATCCTTCAACAAGTCCTTGCAGAATAAAGCTCTTCTTTCGTTCTAATCATTGTATTTTTTTTTAATTTCAAAATTCTGAACTTTGAATATGTGTGATCTGTTTGTAATTATATTTGTATGTGGTATAGAACTTTTATGCCTGTGAAAATGAGCTAGTGTCTTGAACTTGAGTGACCTAATCAAGTGTTTTCTTATAAACTGCTAACTGACATGCAGAGGGGACCATTTTCAGTTTCTTCCCAGAGAAATTCCTTAAGAGTATTTATGTGCATAATATGCTGTGGCAGCAATGGGGAGAGAGGAGAGTTTAGTAATTTATACTTGTGTTCCATGTATGGTGACAATGAAAGACCTACAACTCTCTTCATTGTTCATATTCTGAATAACTGAATATTATTCCTTGAATTAGTATCCATTTCAATCTGGGACAATACTCCCAAAAGAATTTTTATACTTAAAAACCTGTTTTCCATAATTCAAAATTGCGTACCATAGAGATATTAACAAATGTTTGTCGTGGGCCTCTGAGAAATAAACTGTCCGTGGAGTATTTCTGGTGGCAAATGACCTAGCATAATACCCAGTGTCCAGCCCAGGTTGGGAGTTGAGCAGATGACATTTTTCATGAAGGATGAAGTTAATATCATCCTACATTTTCTTATTTTTCCCTTGGTTCTCATTTTTTTTTTTTTTTTTTTTTTTTTTTTTTTTTTTTTTTTTTTTTTTTTTTTGGTTGAGATTCAGAGTTTGCTTTTTTCAAATTTTTTCATTCTTTGGAAATTACAGCTCAGAAACTTTTCTCTATGGTTCCCTTTTGGCTTCTATCTCTACATAGAGACAGTCATGACTTAGCAACTCCACAGAATAATTGGAAGCAACATTCATAGGTAATTCACTACTTTGATAGTTCCATATGTGGGCGGTAAAAAAACGCACTTCAAAGGTGCCCTAATAACTCAGGTGTTACCCCTGTGCCTGGGGCACAGTCCACATAGAGCCCAAGTACCGGGGTTTGTGGCCCAGGACAAGGGGAAACAACTAAAAATGAACAGCTAAATAAATAAAATGCTTCTTCCTCCTCTCTCTTCCTTCCTACCTGCTTCCTGCCTGCCTGCCTACTTTCATTTCTGACTGCCTTCTTTCCTCTTAAAGCAAACACACACACACACACACACACACACACACACACACACACACACACACACACTTTGGGACATATGCCTGGTTGGCATCACAAGGAAATGACTTGTCTGCTATAATGCTGTCTATACCAAATAGATTGCAATGGAACTTACGCAGATGCTGTTTTGTGTTTGTGTATCTGTGTGTGTATTTTCTAGAGCCTTCATTGACATAAGACTTGATAGTGGTTTTTGTTATTCCCCTTAGTCATCTCATTCTGCATTTTTGCAAACTTGATGGTCATCTAAGTAGACTTTCTTACAGTCTACATCTCTACATAGCATTGAGACTCTAGAGGATTCTAGGTATTTATAGTAAAAGGTCAACACTTCCCTCTGGCACCACCCTCCCCCCGCCTCATGTGCAGACCTACACTTAAAAATGGCCAGAAACAACATTAGACACTAATTATATGCCTCTGTAAAACTCAGGGGGATAGCTATTTTATATCAAATGATTTGTGCTTATTCTCAAATTATAAGGTACATTTTGGAACATTCTATAAATGTCTTTCAGTTTCCACAAACTTTCTGTGCTATCATCAGGAGATGGCTTGTCAGCATTATGAGTTGGGAGTGACATAAAGAACAAATGGAAAATACCTGTCTCCAGTCTGCATAGCCATCATGCATTATTTTAGATCTTCCGCTGAGTCCTTCACTGTCCCTACCATATACTATCTCCAATTTCACCACCAGACTTTACCCATCAGAAACATTATGTAAATGACACTATTCTTTAAAACTCTTACTGATATTAGTTTCTGTGTGATCTTCCATATTCTTTATTGTCTTTATATTTTGAAGCTTGTGTCTTTTCATTTGTTTCATTAACATTTATTGAGTTTTAAATATGTGACGGGCACTACAGAAACTGTAATTCTTTATTCCGCAGTCACCCTAGAAAGTGGAAAGTGTCACAATCTCATTTGTATACCAAAAAAACTAAAGAACAGAGAGGTTAGGGTTCTAACCTAGAACTCTGAGGCCATAGTCTGGTACTGAAATCTATATTATTGACAACAATGCCATATTCCTTTTAGAATTATTTTCCCAAAGTATTCACTTCTATTTGCCAATTTAGCTTTACAAGTCCAACTCTGCAACAAACAGGTTGATGACACGTTGGAGGTATAGTGTTTGAAATTCTGGCAGGTGCCCAAATATGAGTGATGCGGTTTAATTAGGATGACATCAGTCAATACAGAACAATGTCCCTAGGATATACCATTTAAATTTCAATGAATCAATTGTAATATTTGTTTTCCATAGGTAAGATTAAAAGATAACATTATTGACCAAAATATCTATTATCTATACTCTTTCACAGATTTAAATAAAAACTAAGTTCATTAATATATCATTAGTATCTAATACAGTGTCTGATATGGAGTAAGAACTTAATAAATGTTTGTTAAATGAATGCCAAAAAATAGAGCAGTTTTAAAGAAATGCAATCTTAGGCACAGTTTAAATACTTTTTCTCATTAAACTCCACATTATCAATTTGATTTTCTAAATCCATTTACTTTTTACATACTAAAACAAAAATCTTCCCCAAATGGTTATTTGCCTTTCACTCATCCTGGCATTTTGAAAATTTTGCTGCAAAATGATGTTAAAGAATATGACTTTATCCTTGACTTAATTATGTTGTCGTCTTGTTATTATTTGCTTTTAAATGAGAACTTTCTCCTCTAGGTGGTAATTCTGTTTCTGTTTTAAAACATAAAACCTCCTTTAGTCTTTTATACAGTTGGCTTTGCCAAACACCTGCATGGATGATGGAAAGGTTTTGTGAATACAATTTCAGATGCTATACACATATATACACACACATACACACACAAAACACACATTCATATTTGTCCATAGATTTTTTTTTTCTCTTTGAAAGTTAGTTATTTTGGAAAATCCACTCATCTGTCTCTCTTTTCAGTGATGTTTCAGTAGGTTGTCAGGTTTCTTTTGTATAGAATATAAATATTTCTCATTGAGATCACAGTGGAGGCTTAAGTGCTTAACAGACCTGAGAGCACAGAAAAGGGTCAATATTAGTTTTATTTCCCTGAGACACACTTGATCAAAAGATAAACCATTTTAAAATATGATTATATGGTGATTTCCACAATTCATGTACATATCACAAGAAAATATCTTTGTCTTTTACTTTTTGTGTTTTCTCCACAATATTTCATAGTTAGTACACAGCAGGAATTCAATACATAATTACAAGTCATATGAAGAATTTTGTTTTTAAAATGTTTAAATAACTAAGAACCATATTGTTCTCTCATATATTTTGAGAATGGGATATATTAATTTATTTATATTACTCAATAACTCATATCAACTTAAAATAAAACTAAGATTTTTAGAGTTTTAAGAACAGTTGGTGTTTTAAATATTCTTTTGTGTTATTGAATGCACTGAAAGAGGCACACGTATTCTTTATTGAATTTTCCCTTTTTCTCAAATGAATGCCACAGACAAACTGTAAACTCATTTTAATGTTTAATGTTTTCCTTTATTTTTGTTTTTTAATAAGAGAAGTAATTCATAATTATTTTAATGTATTGTTGGATTTGGTAAACTATTATTTTTTGGCACCCTTTCTGCTCCCCTCCACAGATATAATCTTTGTTAACCTTGTCTTTGAGCTGAGTTTTTCATATTTGCATTAATATATTTCTGTTTCTGGAATTTCGAACTTGAGACATTGGCTATTGATCGTCAATGAAATTTGGAAAAGTTAACACATTAACTTTCCTTCTACATCTTTTTCTCAGTCAACTTCCCAAATGTTTTTAGTTATACTTTTATTTTTGCATTCTAGGGTTCATAGCATCTACTAATCTACCTTTATATCTATCATCTATCTATGTCTGAATTTCTATCTCGGTATCCTCTTACATAAAAATTTCTTTTGTGCCTGTAGGATAATTTAAAAAAGAAACCATAACTAACACATCCAGTAAGAACTATAAGAATTATTCTTGGTAGAGTGATATTGTGACAGAGCCATGTGAGAAATCTATATAAATAAAACTTTTTCACTTAATTTTAATTCTAAGAATTCTAAGAATTAAGGGCTAATTAATTGTCTTTAAAATTATTGAATTATCTTTCTTTTCTATTCAGAGTCACACCAGGGATCAATATTTCTTTTATTCTATACTACCTTCATTCTGAAATTCTTGTTTTGTTTGATTGTGTCATATTAATGTTTAAGGTGTAAGATGTATAAACAGTAAAATTCTTAAGTTATTATTTACCCAAAAAGGTATTTGAATATGTAGTATAAAATCTTAGATTCAAAATCTGTTTTTATGACTATAAGGTCCCTTGAATTTTTCAGAAAATATCCTTTTTAAAAAATTCACTTCCGATAACTGAATCATCTTCGTTCTAGCAAGGTCAGTTATTTTGTTTGTTCACCCTGGTGTCCATTTTTCATGCTATTGATTTTCTTTAAATGTCTGGAGATTTTTGGTGATAAATTCATGTTGAATAAAGAACTATGTTGCTTATTTCAAGATAATAGAACAAAAGGTCTTAAAATTTGTATGGAACAACAAAAGATTCCAGTCAAAATAATTTTGAGAAAAAAGAACAAATCTGAAATTTTACAGTCCCAGACATTGAACTATATTACCAAGTGACAATGGCCCAAATAGTATGGTACTGGAATAAAGCAGTGGACCAGTGGACTAGAACTAAATCACCAGAAAATGACTCATTCACATACAGTCAGCTAATCTATGACAAAGGAGTCAAAAGTGTACAGTAGAAAAAGGAAATTCTGTGCAATAAATGGTGTTGAGAAAACTGGGCAATCACATACAAAAGAATGAAGTTAGATCGACCTCTAACACCATTCACACAGCTTACCTCAAAATGGACTAGAGACTTGGGCATAAGGCTGGAAACCATAAAATTCTTGGAAGACAGCATAGAAAAGACATTCCATGACATCAGCCTGAGGGAGGTTTTGGGGGATTCAACTTTAGCATCAAAGGAAACAAAAAGGAAAAGAAACAACTGGGACTCAAACTAAAAAACTTCTTCACAATGAAAGAAATATTTGCATTCCAAATTTCTGACAAAGGCTTAATATCTAAAACACACATAGAGCTCAACAACAGAAAAATAGGTAACCCTATGAAAAAATGGGAAGAGAAATTGGAGAGACATTTTTTCTGAAGAGGATATACAGATGGCCAACAGGCAATGAAAAGATGTTCTTACTTACTGGCTATCAGGGAAATGCAAATCAAAACAACACCTTATACCCTAGAGAGTGGCTATTATCCAAAAGTCTGCAAACAACAAATATTGACAAGGATATGGAGAAAAGGGAGCAGTTTTCCAGTGTGGTTGGGAATGTTAGTTGGTACAAGCCCTGTGGAAAACAGTATGAAGATTCCTCAAAAAGTTGAATATGGAAATCCCATGTGATCCTGACATCCCACTTCTGGGTATTTACCCAGAAGACACAAAAACACAGAAATGTATGCACCCCTATGTTTATTGCAGCCCTATTCACAATAGCTAAGAACTGGAAACACTTCAGTGCCCAATGTCAGATGAATAAAGATGTACGTATACACAATGGAATACTAAACAGCTTATAGAAGAGATGAAATTCTGTCATTTGAATCAACATGGAAGGATCTAGAGGAGATTATGCTAAATGAAACAATTCAAAAGAATAAAGAGACATACCAGATGATCTCATGCATAAGTGGCATGCAGACAGACAAAACAAAGGAACAGGTGAACCAAAACCAACCTTTGGACACTTGCAATAAACCAGAGGATACCAATAGGGAATGATACAGAGGAGCGGAGTGGGGAGCAAGTGGTGGTGGAGCCTACTGGATAATGGTGAACACCTGGTGATTTGGTGATGGAGGGAAGGGTGTGACATATATCTGAGGAACGGAGAAACTACACATATGGGAACCTATACATATGAGTACATTTTAATTTATAAAACAAAGTTGCTATAATAAAAAACTTTTAAAAGTTTAGAAAAAGATTAGAAAACGAGCAACAGACAGATGGAGGATCCACACAATCACCAAAGTAGAAGGAGTCCTACTCTAGAAATGGAGCAATTTAGTCCTGGGTGGGTTTGTTTATTTCTACCCTCTCCCATTTTTTTTCCTCTTGTATTTCTTTCTCTCTCTTTTTTCAATTCTGTAGTTAATGTTATGCTTGTTTTCTCTTGCCATAAAACTTCTGAAGTCTTGTGCTATAATGTTCTTGCCTCTTATTTTTCCATCATCCTAGTGCCAGTTGAAATGTGTCAAAAATATGTAATCCATTAATGGCACCTTTCTGTTTTGCAATGTTATTAAAGCTTTATTCTTTTAGAAACATATGCTGTGGTTTTTGTGTTAAGGTAGATAGATTGGGTCCAAAATACATCTTTTGTTCTCACTCAGATGTGGAGTTTTCCAAAGTCCTGATTTCCCTCCAAGGAGCCTGGAAAAGAAAGATAATGTCAATAAATATAATAAGTTAAGCATTTCCAACAACTAAATTAAGAACTGTTTTTTAGTATTGGAAGGTAAATTAAAAACTATATATACTTTTCATAACAATACTTTTATTCTTCTAATAAACTATATTTGACATCTCTAAACTTAGATCAGAGTGGTATCTTCCAAAGAAGAGTTCTATTTTCTAATTTAACCAAAATACAAAGCAGAAGATCCTCCCTGGGTGGCATAATCAGTGCTATTTATTAGAATCCTAATAACTTCCTTAATTAGGCCAGCACAACTGAAATTTCCTGTATCTTGTTTTCCCTTACAAGAGGGAATATTCTTGTAAAGTTTCTGTTTCTTCAGAAAGTTCAATAATTACCTTTGTGTAATATTTCTATATTCAGAAAATGAATTAACCTTGGTCTAAATTAACCTTGTGCTAAAGGACATAATCTCCCTCACAGATTTGTATTATGTGTGTGTGTATGATTGATACTTCATTTCCTTCTAAAATTATTAAGTACAGAATATGATGAAAGGCACAGCTTCAATAAAGATGTGAAACCATGAAAGTAATGTAATAAACACAAGGCCAGATTCTGTAGGAGAAGATATGCTTGAGAGGGATGAAGATGAAAGTTACACAGAAGATTGTAGAATAAGCAAAGCTTTTACAGTTGATCACACAGCAAAAGATCACACAGTTACTTCTCATAGTTGATGAAAGAAATTTATGCAATTACATAACAAAATGTTATCCACTTATGGATAGAAGGGAGTAAACAAGCAAGGAATACTCACTCCACAGCATCACCTGGAACATCGGTAGTTAGTATGTGCTCATGGGCAAGACGGCAGAGCATGTACATAAATGTTTTCTGCTTAGAGATTTTAACAGAATTTTATTGAAGATCATTACCAATAGTTCAATCATCTCTGCTTCAGGCTGGCATACCCAAGGAAAGTGAGGAGAGGAAAGCCCATTATTGGATTCTTAAGGAGTCAGAAGCTAAGGATGCCAGGCTTCTGGTGAGCTGGCTGCACATGAGAATGGACCCCAAGTGCTAGCCGTTTCAGCAATCACTTTTGTCAGAGGAATGGTCTTTATGGGTGAGACCAATCTAGAATGAGTAAGGACATTCTTCTTTCCCCAGATTACCGCTGAAATAAATGAAAAGTCCTAAATACACAGTTGTTAAGGTGAAAGGGACAATTCAAGTAAGCAAACAAAGTCTCTCTTTTTCTATTGCGTTCAACCCAGTGCACTGAGGTTTCAGAGTGAAGTCATCAAGTCCAGAGAGAAGAAAAGAAAATGTCTGCATATCCCAATTCTAAGACCCATGACTTCAGGTGCTTTAACACCTGCAGTTTACTAACTAATCATTTAGTGATAATTTCCACCTTTGGACATTTAAGCTGGTAAATTTTCCTTCTGTCTTTTTTGTCATGCCACTATTTTCATTATCATATGAAATAGCAATAATCACAAAGCTACTTTTATTTATATTGAGTTAAGAACTCTATAAAGTTTACAAATGTTGCCTCATGTAAAGTTTACTAACAAACCTATGATAAGCATGTGTCTGTATTAAAATGAAAACATGGAAGCTAAAAGAGATTAAATGACTTGTTCTAGGTCCCCCAGCTGGCACATGGCAGAGCTAGGATTTGGTTCTGCCTGACTCCATATCCAGATATTCCTCTCATCTTCGCAAGAATGAATACCACACAGAAAAGTTCATTTATTCAAAAATGCTCTGACTCAGAACTTTGGAGCTTGAGAAGACCTTAGAAGTGGTTTTCTCTAGTCCAAACTCTTTAGTTTATAAACAAATACATGGAGATACCAGGCAGCGAGTGGTTGATGGAGGTGGTAGCAATCGTGGATACACAGCTCAGCAACCCTGGTTTCGCCGAGAGTTCCTTTTTTGAAGCCATCATGGGAAAATGCTTGCCTAAGTGAGATGACCCTGAATAAGTTTACCAGGAACTTATAAAATATTGTAAAAGTATTGATGCTTTGGACAAGTTTAGTCCTCCATGGGTGCAAGTGAGTGTTTTCTATTCAATTCAGAAGAGAAAATGTAAGCACTTTGATGAGAATTAATCAATATTTGGCAGTGTTCCGAATTCAATTATTTTCATATACTAAATTTAGTTCAATTAAAAATTCTATGATTCAATCCAAAGAATAATTTCCTTTTTCAGATCAGTCTGCTGCTTCTATTTGTTGCTTGGTTCCATAATGACTTTATTTCATATAAGTATGGATTCTTCATCTTCTGTTCTTCTCAGGTAGGTAAATTAGAAAGTAATTATTGAAATCCTGATCAATGGATATTTTCACTATAATCTCCTTCAAATGTTTTCCTTGTTTCTACATCAATACATTCAAATTTATTTAGCCTGTCTCTCTCCCAGATTGCTCAGGGGTTCAGATATCAAAATCAGCAACTTTACCAGAGCCCAGTATCCTTGAGGATTAAGGAAGTGGAGCAGTGACTCTGCACTTTTTCAAGTTGGGCTAACACAGTGAACTCTTTGGAAATCTTCCATCCAAAGAGTACAGTATAGAGAGGAGGTCAGCATAATTTAAAGAGGAGAGACCCAAAAACTGCTACCTCAACCAGGTGATCAAGTTGCTATCAAAAGCTGAAAGCCATCTTGATCCAGATATTCTTGATGAGATTTTTGGCAGTGGCAGTCTGCCCCCAGAAACTCATCACACCAATCCAATCATGAGGAAAGAATAGAAAATATAAATGGAGGGATATTCTATAAAATACCTAACCAATATTCCTAAGCCTTTTCACTGCCCTGTCAGATTTTTTTAAAGCCTGACAATGGGTCTTCAGTTAAGGGTCAGAAAAATACTGGTTTTGGTCATCACCTCCTGTTTAAGTCTTCCCAGAGGCTATGTTGTGCATTATCATTTGCCTTGTGAACTTGATGAAAACTGACACTTACAGTTCCTTCAATGCATGCTCTCATATAAGTAGGTAAGCTACAAAGTTCCAAGTATACCTGCCAAACATTGTAAAACCTGTACCATAATGAAAGAGGAAGTTAAAAGTTAGCCTTATATAGGAAACAGAATTGCCTGATCAAAAGTGGCACAAATCTAAGAAGTCTAGCCAATTGACCCTTACCTAGGAGGATGGGTCACCCAAAGAAGAAATGGAGAAAGTCTATGGAACGATTCAGGTTCACACACACAAAAAAACAACAGATGAGAAGAAACTAAAGGAGAACTTTGAGAAATCATTTCAGCCTCCGCATTGTCTTTTATGTTTTAACTAGTAAGAGAAGGAACAACCCAAACATTAATAATAACCATAACTAACAACTTAGAGCATTTTTATTATGTGCCAGGCATTTCTCTGCATGAATTTACATGTACTAATTTAATCTACAGAGCAACCTATGAGGTCAGCATTGCTATTATCCCATTACCTATTTGACAAATGAGGAGACAAGTCACAGAGAGAATGAGCCGTGTAAGTTTATACAGTGAGCAAATGTTGGAGCTAAGATTTTTAATCAAGCCATCAAGCCCCAAGGAATACTCTTAACCATGACTCTAATGTTCTAGTTCTTTGAGATTGGAATAACTTGATCAATTCATTTTATGTTTTTAAAATGTCTCCAATAATACACTATAACTATGAAAAGTTAAGCAAACAAAATATCTGTACTTTAGACAGTGGTTCTAGAGTTTATGACACTATAACCAATAACTGAGAGGAATACAATGATAGTTAAGACATAGCTCTATCCTCAAAAGTCAATAGAGGATAGATGTGCCAGATCCCCGTTGTAACATAAGATTGAAAAGCACTGTGAGAAGAATCAAAAACACTATAACAGGGCTAGAGGAATACCTATTTCTGATCCAAATTTATACATAGGTAGGGCCTCACTCAATATCAAAATGAATGAATAAGAGTTCAAGAAACAGAAGAACCATACTAACATGGGGATATTTTGGAAAAATGTCATGGGATGCAATACTTTAATCTTCATACTGCTATTATGATCTTCACTTTCACTGAGGATATTGAAACAGATTATTTAATTACTAGCACAAGCTTGTTCACGTTTTGAGGAAACCAAACTGAGATTTACCTGCATTTATGCAATACTCAATCTCTTTTCCACTGTGCTGTGCTATGGGCAGGAGGGAGACTGCCTCAGAGAAGAAAAGAGCAAGAGCAAAATAAGGGTGACAATAACAGGTGGAGCAGGTTTGCAGGAGAACTGCATCGACAATGCATTGGGTTTGGCACGTGGAGGGGAGATGAGGTCTGACAGGGATGTGGAACCTAGATAGAGGCATCCACAGTAGCCAGGCTGAGGATGTGACTGGCAAATTATGGGAGCCACTGAGGTGTGTGGGTAAGGAAGGAACATGTATTTAGAAAACCTCAACCGAGTAGAAAATCACTTTGATAGAGGGACAAAACAGGGCATAGAGGAGGCTACTCCATGAGCTCATTTCTTATCATGAACACTGGTAATCATTAAAACAGAAAAAGCAGCAGAATTTAAGTCATTGTTAACCCATGCAAAAAGGCAAATGATGAACATGTTAGAAAGATGTATAGCATTTGACAGAAGCAACAGGAATCTCTAGTGCTAAATTAGAAGTTGCAGGACAATACTGTATTTCTAAGGTGGAACTGTGATTCATACATATGTCAGTGAGCATGTGTATAGACAAATGGAGGGGGAAGCAAAGCAATTTGAATTTTCTGTAATTATTTTTAGAAACAGAAACATAGTAACGACAATGTGGCTATTCTTTTTTCTGGAGCTGGGTCAGGACTTGAGGTCCAATAGCTTAACAGAGGGAAGGAAAATACTGTAGTTCTGATGACGAGACAAAAGGGGAGCCCCCCGCACACCTGATCAGATAGTCCCTTTGGTCAACACGCTTGCTTCTGTTTTTTCCCCACACAGTCTGACTGTGGGCTTTCAGGACAGAGCCAAAACCTCGCATTTTCTTTGTTTCTTCCACAGGTTTGGAGGTGCTTCACTAAATGGGAAAATATGCCACATGGACAAAAAAATTAATGTTTAAAAGGAGAATATGGAATTTTAGAGCATAAGCAAAATTTACATAAATGGTCTTATTCTCTACTTGCCAAGGAAATGTCCAAACACATAACATATAACTAAGGTATTAGAGGTAAGAAAATTTAATGCCTTGATCCTGTGATAGAAATGTAAATCCCTGCCCCTTTCCAAAGAGGCACACTGGAGCTTGAGGGGAGAGAACTATGAAAAGAGTATAAAAGAGTAGGACCTTTTTACTTCTTTACATGGTGCCCAAGTTCATTAAGGCACAGAGAAACAGACATCTGCAATCCCATATTTCCAGAAGTAGAGACCATTTAAGCAGTGGTCTCTCACTAGTGCTCAGAAACTTCCTAAGCATAGGTAGAAATATTATGATCCAATTTCACACAAATCTGGTGCTTTTCCGATATTATATAAATTGTTAGATTCCTTCCCAAATGTGCCCACATACCATCTGTCTTCCATTTGAAAATTACTTTTTGTAAGCCATTTACCAATACATGATTTCTCATGTAGATTTACGGAAATGTTTCTGAAAGTGACTTACGTCTTTGAATAATTATTCAATTCAGCAAACATTCACAGAGCACCTGTTTTTGCCAAGTACTGTGCCAGATGTTGAGAAATAAAAATATGTTTAAGACTCGATCCCTATCTACAAGTAATTCCCAGTCCAGTAGGGGAGAATTGCACACATCAGATAACTATTCAGCAACATGATCAGCACAGCAATTGTGATTTTCACAGATATTCATAAAAGCAATTAGAAAAAAACCTATAATCTGATCTGGCTATATTGTGAAAGTGGGTCTATCAGCAAAGATTTCTGGAACTCAGGATACCTGAATAGATCTTTAAAATTATGAAATTCTTTTTTTAAAAAAAGGATAAATGAGAGGAACAGATGGGAATGGATTGTATTATAAGTAGAAAGAAGATCATAAGCAAAGAATAGCATGGAGGTAAGAAACAGCCTGGCATGCGTGCCAAAATACAAGTATTTCAACATTACTGGGAGAAGGAGGAGAAGAAATAAGAAACAAGTCAAATGTACATAGAGGACCTGTAAACCATGATGATGAGTGAGGACTTTACCTACTAGGTGTGAAAAGGAGTCATTGAAGACTATAATAGGCTAATTATGTGATACAATTTCTTTTTAAATAAATGCCAGTTGTGGCTTTCAGTGTATGGAAAGTTTGAAGAAGACAAGGATAAAGGCAGAGACATCAGCCTCTACCTACTGGTTGAATTAAACGTAAGAGTAGTGTGAAAGGGTGACTGGAGAAAAATTTAAGAAGAAAAAGAACTGTAAATTGATGATTAACTAGTTCTTGGTATAGGGAGAGGGAAAAGCAAAGACATCTAAGTGGATATTATAACCAAGTGTTAGAAACAATAAACAAATACAGAAAAATGGCAGATCGTAAAATCAACACAAAATAATCAATATCTTTTTTATATGCAAGCAACAAACTACAGGAAAGAGAAATCAAGAAAGACATTCCATTTATAATCACACCAAAATGATAAAATTATCTGAGAAAAAACCTAACAAAGGACAGTAAATACCTATACATTAAAATTTACAAGACATTGACAAAATAAATATAAGACACAAAGAGACGGAAGAATATTCAATGGTCATAGATCAGAAAAATAAACATAGTTAAGATGGCTACCTTACCCAAAGCATATACAGATTTAACACAATTCCTATAAAATTTTCAGGAACATTTTTTTCAAGAATATGTTTTCAAGAAAATATTTTTTCAAGAAAACTATAGAGCAATTATCATTAGAATAGCATGGTACTGGAACTAAAAGAGACAGACCAATGAAATAAAATTGAAAGCCCAGAAATAGAACCACACCTATATGGGCAGCTACTATTTGACAAAGGACCAAGAATATATTATAAAGGAAGCAAAGTCTGTCCAACAAATAGTTCTGGGAAACTTGGACAGTCACCTGCAAAGAAATCAAAATAGATTATTCACTAGGACCATACACAAAAATTAACTCAAAGTGGATTGAAGACTTGGATGTAAGACTTGATACCATAAAATACATTGGAGGAAAATGAAAAACAAACAAGCAAACAAAAAAGCTCCATAACATCAATCTCAGAGATGTCTTTGGGGGAAATGACACCTGTGGCAAAGGAAACTAAGTAAAGCTAAAGAACTGGGACTACATCAAACTAAAAACTTTCTGTACAGGAAAAGAAAGCACCACTAAAACAAAAAAGTAACCTGACATACCTGTATAGAGTAGGGTTAGGTGCAGTATGCATACATCCCAAGGACCTGGGTTCGTGTCCTGGGAATAGAAAGAACCACCAAGATGAGCAACTAAATATCAAATAAAATAAATTAAAATGCTACTTCTTCCTCTCTCTCTTCCTCTCCTCTTCTACTCACTTTCACTCCTGCAAATTTAAAAAAAAAGTAACCAACTAACTAGAAGATATTTATGCAGCATACATAGAGAAGAGTTACATCTATGATATATAAAGGCTCATATACCTCAAAAGTGAAAAAACAAATGACTCACTCAAAAAATGCGCAGAAGAGGTGAATAAAGCCCTTTCTAGAGAAGACGCACAGATGGCCTGCAGACACATAAAAATGTTCTACATCACTCACCATCAAAGATATGCATGTAAAAACCACAGAGATACCACCTCACACCAGTGAGAATGGCCTAAATAAAAGAATAGAAACAATGCTGTAGGAGGTGTGGAGAAAAGGAAACCTCTTACACTGTTTGTGGGAATATAAATTAGTGCAACATCTTTGGAAAACAGTATGGAGATTCCTCAAAAAAATAAAGATAGATCTGTCATGTTATCCATCAATCCCACTCCTGGGCATAAACCCAGAAAACACAAAAACTCTAATCAAGGAAAATATATGCACCCAGCGCCCATATTCATAGCACAACAATTCACAATAGCCAAAACAAACTAAATGCTTATCAACAAATGAGACAGAGAAGCAACGGAAATATATATATATATATATATATATATATGGAATTCTCTCCAGTTGGTATAATTGTGCCTTTTGCAACAACCTGGATGGACGGACCTGGAGGTGATCATGCTAAGTGAAGTAAGTCAGAAAGTGAAAGAGAAATACAAGATAGTTTCACTCATATGTGGAATTATAAAGAAACAAACCAGAAGTCTCAACAACATTCATAGAACTCCAAATTGTTGTCAGGAGTTGGGTGGGGACAAAAGAAGAAGAATGCTAAAGAGTGGTTGTGATCAAGGACAACAGAACTCCGGGGTTGGGTGTGGTATTAAATGTGCATGGAGTAAAGTGCAAATTCAATAGCTATAAAGTATATACCAAAATACAAAGCAATTCTAAAAATACTACAAGTGGAGAGGATGGGAAATGGAGAGTTGCTAAGCCAAATATTTGCATGTAGTTGAGGTGCCTCTGTGATGTCTGGGAATATATAGCAGACTACTGGACAAATACATAGATGTTTGAGGTAGATTCTAGGCTGGAGATAAATTGTAGGGGGTCAGTTAACCACTTGCTAGAAACTTACTAAGAATATCCTGCTTTTAAATGCTAGGAAAGCTCACTTAAATCCTTAGAGGAAAATGGCATATAACTAGCTCGTGATATTCATACCTACTTTGCTTAGGGTTTTGTGAAAATCTGATACTTTTAAACAACATGCTTTCTGAAATAAACACCTATTAATAAACAGTAGCTTTCTGTGTACTCATAAGAAAAAAGCCTGAAGCTATGATTTTCATGGAACTGTGTCTATTTCTCTAAAAGTCAGTGTCAGATGACCTTCACTGTCTATAAGCTGAATGTTGACAGAATCAAGAGACATAATATCTCAGAAAGGTAAAAAGAAACTTTTGCTGCTGATAGGCTTTAAAAAAATACCAAGAAGTTTTATATTTTTTGACTTAAGTATCTAGCTAGTTACAAAACCTTGATTTTTTTTTCATAGATGACATGAAAATCTCTCAAAGAAATTAAGAGTCGGAAAAATATTCAATCTGCGGTGGCTTTATTTTTGTGTATACAGAGACCCATGCTTCAGTAGGTGGTGAGTATGTCCTAGGGGAATCGCCATGAAGTCATTGGTGACACTAGATCTGGTTTATAAATAGAATCTGGTTTCTAAAACATCAGAGCATTGAACTAATTTAATTATAAGGGCAAAATGCCAGGACTTAAAAGGATTTGAAAGTTAGGAAAAATAATTAGATAAGCTACGAGATTTAAAATATGAGCAATCATTATCACTAGGCACAAGAAGGAACCAAACCTAGAAAAAGCACCCTGTCATTGGGATCTGATAGCACTGGTGTCCAATGTTAAAGCCACGAGGTATAAAATGAACATTTCTTGGCTCTATACAATCTCCAAATGCCATTATGCCTACAAAATGCCTTAATCAAGTTTTCCATGGAGTCAACAGAGTTTTATTGACTTGTTTAATTTTTGCACTTGCTTGATCATCCAGTCACTAGTGTGCCCTCTATGTTTGTCTTCATCTGCATTGTGTTGGCCTCCATTTTAAGCTGCCCTTGGAGTGTTTCACAAAGAGTGGTCTGCTGAAGTTTCTCTCCTTAGGGAGTCAGTATGGGGTGACAGGATTTTGTGATCAAGTGAAAATGGGAAATACTGTTTTCTGCATTTCCCTCTGGGAGATTCCAAATGAACATTAGCATACTAAAGGCTCTGCAGCAATGAAAACTGCTTAACCTTTCAAATTCAGCTTTAAACTGATTTGATCACAGAAGCTTTGTCTTAGAAAAATTGTTAACAGCTTCAGCAATCAGCATTCCAGTGGATCTATTCGGGGAAATAACCTCTGAGGATAGGTGGAGAATAGAAGCCTCACACTGCACATTAATATATAGAAATTGGATAAAGGTTTTCTTCTTGTTAAAAATAAAAAAAAAAAAAAAAAGGAAGACCAGTCTTGAAAATTCCTTGAGCAGACAAAACTAGTTTAGTCTTACAAACATGGCGTAACAGTTTATTTAACAAGACTCACCTGACCTGGGTCATTTGTTGTTAATGCCTCTGGAAATCATAAGGAGAACTAATTGCTTCCCAAGGTTGGTATTAGGTAACCACTAATCAATTCCCTAAAATAAAAAAAATAAAAATAAAAAAATTATAAAATGTAACCAATACTGTGAAGAATGAACAATCACTTTGGCCTCACTTCATAAGCTGCTTTGTGACAATATACTGCGGACCCTCAGTCCATGTTATGATTTGAGTTTGCTTTCTGTTTGCAAAATATCTTGTTGGTTCATGCACAATAAACTTTTACTAGTTACTACTCCAGTGATTCACTGGTTTTCTTCAACTATATCTAAACTTTGGGCAATACAATGCTATCTCTTCTACCATATTTTTTCCAGAGAAGAGAAGAACAATAATAAGAAAAATTAGATGTCAGCTCTAAATGTGTAGTGTCTTTTCCTCCTCATGGGTAAGTCAGGGCTAATGTGACTACAAGTCAATACACATTCAAGTACTCTGGGAAATATCAGACGTCACTTATTAAGTCATTATTCTTCTAAACACTTTAAATATCACTTATGAAATCCTCCTAATAGTACACAAGTTGGGTACCATTATTAATGTAAGTTTTTAGACTTAAAAACTGAGGCTTAGAAAGTGTAAATGCAAATCCGCTAAAAAGTGCACCAGAAATTTAAGCCATTTTGACTCCAGAATACAAATTCTCATCCACTATGACATTCAGGTTTAACGGTTCAAGGAAAAGTTTATGTAATTACTTAGGTATCCCATACATTTCAGTCTGAACTCTCTTTGTGAAGTAACTTATCCAAAAAGCTGTTCTTGTTCACTGAGGGAGAGAAAAGTCAGGTTTTGTCTTTCCAATCTGACATATCTGCTTTCTACCTTGTCCCAGAAGCCAGTGCCAGGTTGGGGAGGTGCCGGCCAGGGATGGTGGAGTTACAATGACAACAATGTTGTCAGCCCAAGGTAAGGTACCACTTATTTCCAACATGAAATGAGCAGCACATCACAGTGATGCTGAAATCTGTGAGAAGAAAAAAACCACATTTTGTTTAAGAAAGCCCAATAAAGCACAAAACTGAGGGTGTATTTCATATCCCAGAATCACTGGTCAACAAAAACCTTGAAAGATTTTTCAGGCCATCTCATCTCTGTCACACCAAAATCATGGCTGGGAGGGTGAAGGCCATGTGGTGTTTGTTCTACCAGTAAAAGAGAAGCTAGGAAGGATGAGAAGACTGTTTTTTCATCCACTGAAATAGTATTTACATTTACAATAGTAAATATGGTATTTACTAGGGATGCCATAAAAAAAGAATCAAATCATGGAGTCTATATTTGTTGATAGATTGGATTTTTGTTCCTAGAAATAGCATTATTTTATCTAGCTTTATTCCTGATTATTCTGTAAATTTTCCATGATTTATGAGATGAATGTATATTTTGACTTTGCTCTGACTTTGCACTTGGTTACGTGGCTGGGTTTGGCTAATGGAATCTGAGCAAATGTGACATATCTGAGCACAATTTTTAAATAAGATTTCCTGGTTTGGGTCTACCCTCCTGCCCTGTGCCATAAAAACAGTTTATCATATTTTCTATCTCAAGTCCTTATGTAGAAGCAAAACTAGCTGAGGCTAGATGCTCACAACAGAAAGAGGAAGAGCCTCAGTCTACCCATACCTACCAGATGTCATGAGCAAGAGATAAATGTGTTTTGTTGCTAGTTGCTGAAATATTGGGACCATTTGTTTCTAGCAAAAACTGATATAATATTACATAAAATATATATAAATATGTAACAGGTCAGGTGGTTAAAAAAAAAAAGATTACAGTGAAAAGAATGACATTTGGGGAGAGTTTATTTCATCAAGGTAATAAGTGAAGAGGAGCATTTCATTAGAAACCCAAAGAAGAAAAGCCAAGAAACATGCATATAATTATAAGAAAAACATTCCAAGCAGAGAAAACATCAAGAGCAATAGTTCTGTAGAGATGGAGATTATAGGGGAAGGATTATAGGCTGAATAATTTTCAGACATCAAAAGCTTTTCAGTTCTGGATTATCTAAAACATCTGCAAATGTGAAGGTCCATGTGAAGTCAGAAGTCCAAGTCAGAAGACAGTGTGGGATTGTAAGATTTTATTTCTGGGAAGGTCTTTAAGGTCATTATCCAATATCCTCATTTTGAGAAAAAGAAATAGAAACTCAGAAAAGTACCGAGATTTTCCTAAAATCACACAGAGGCAGATCTTGGATTAGAATCCAAATCACCCAATTTCATTAAAGTTTAATGACACATCCTGCTGGTTCCGGCATTAAGCAGGCACCCAAGGACTCGGTTCGTGACCCAGGGCCAGGGTAGTAAGTATGGAATGGAACAACAGAAAATAAACAAATAATAAAGGTGCTTCTTCCTTTCTTCTTTCCTCCCTTCCTTCTTTAATTGAAAAAAAAAAAAAAATCTGCTTCTTCCTCTTCCTTCCTCTCTTTAAAAAATAAGTAAAATCCAAGAATGCACATGCATGCTGAAAACAGTTTGGCAGTTGATTGTGCAGACAGAGCAGATAAAAGTTGGGAGGGAGTAGGTGGTAGTCCGTACACCATTATCTGAACTGACTAACACCAAACTTAAACTCCCCAAAACAAAGTTGTGCTGGAAACTACTTACTTCTCACCATTGACCCAAGCATCATTATTTTTAAGTAATAGCACTTTTTTCATTTGTGTTTTTATTGAAGTAATACTGGATTATAACATTACAAAAGTTTTAGGTGTACAGCTTTATACTTCAACACCTGTATACATTGCATTATGATCACCACCAAAGTATAGTTTTCATCTGTCACTATATGACTGACCCCTTAATCACACCTCCTCACATTCCTCTTCCCTTCTGGTAGCCACCATTCTGGTATCAGAATCTAAGAGCTTGGTTTTGTTTTATTTGTTCATTTGCTTTGCTTCTTTATCTTCCACGTATGACTAAAATCATATAGTATTTGTTTTTCTCTTTCTAATTTATTTTACTTAGCACAATCCCCTCAAGATCCATCCATGTTGTTACAAATTTTTTAACAGAAACAGGTGGAACTAATTTAATGCTCTTTTAATGAGTCATATATATTGAAATATTATAATTTAATCAAGTAATCATTATAAAGATGAGTGAAAATGCTTTGTTCTTTTTTATATCTTGGGGTTCTGCTCTGTATTTACAACTATAGCTTAAGCTATAAATACAGAGCTATATAAATACAGAGCAGAATTTGATACTAAATTTTCAAAAGAAATACTTGACCTATATTTAAAATTTCAAAAAATTTACAGTGATTTCATCAGTTTTACTTCGCTGAGTACTATTCCTTTGTGTGTATATACCACCTCATCTTCATTCAATCATCCATCAATGAGCACTTCTTTTTTCCATATCTTGACTATTGTAAAAAAAATGCTGCAATCAATATACAGATGAAAATATCTTTTTAGATTAATGTTTTTATATTCTTCAGATAAATACCCCAAAGTGGAATAGCTGGATTATATATTTCTATTCAATTTGCATTCTTATCAACAGTGCCAATAGTGTATACAAATTTCCTTTTCTCCATCTCCCAACAAACACTGGTTTATCTTTATCTTTTTATAATTGCCATTCTTACAAGAATGAAGTGATATTCACTGTGGTTTTGATTTGCATTCCCCTAATGATAAGTGGTGACAAACATCTTTTCATGTTTCTGTGGCCATCTGTATGTCTTATGTGAAACATTTATTTAGATCCTTTGCCTACTGTTTGTTTTTATTGTTATTATAAAGCTGTAATGATTTTCTTATATCTTTTAGACATTAATCCTTGGCAGTTTATAATTTGCAAATATCTTCTCCCTTTCAGATTACATTTTATTTGACAATAGTTTCTTCTGCTGTGCAGAGCTTTTTAGTTTGATGTAGTTCCAACTATTTATTTTTGCTTTCATTTCCCTTGTCATTGGAGTTAAATCTCCAAAGATACATCTAAGATCAATGTCAAGAAGTTGATCACAGTTTTCTTCTATGTATTTTATGATTTCAGGTCTGACATTAAAATCTCCATACATTTCAATTAATTTTTGTGTATGGCATAAGATAGTGATCTAATTTCATTCTTTTGCAAGTGGCTGTTCAGCTTTTCCAAGCCGCTTATTGGAGAGAATTTCCCTTTTTCATTACATGTTCTTGGTTCCTTTGTCATGAATTAGTTGTCCACAATTAAGTTGATTTATTTCAGGGTTTCCATTTGTGTTTCACTGATCTAAAACATAATAAAACAAGCCTATAGCTAACACTATATTCAGTGGCAAAAACCTGGAACATTTTCCTCCAAGATCCAGAACAAATCAGGCATGTCCACTCTCACTACTATTACTCAATATAATATTGGGAGTTCTAGCCAGAGCAATTAGGCAAGAAAATGAAAGAAAATATATGAATTGGAAAGGAAGATGTAAAACTGTCACTATTTGATGATGACATGATATTATTCACAGAAAACCCTAAGTACGTCACTTAAAAACTATTAGAAAATAAATATAGTAAAATTGCAGACTAAAAAATATACAAAAGTCTGTTGCATTTCTGCATGCAAACAATAAATTATCAGAAAAGATATTAAGAAAACAATACCACAATAAATTATCAGAAAAGATATTAAGAAAACAATACCACTTGTAATTGAATCAAAAAAGAATAAAATAACTAGGAGTCAATTTAACTAAGGAGGTGAAAACCCTATACACTGAAAACTGTAAGACACAATTAAAAGCAATAGAAGAAAACAACAACAACCGAAAAGAAAAGACACATTACACTCATGAATAGGAAGAATTAACATTGTTAAAATGGCCTTTTAACCTAAAACAATATACAGATTCCATGCAAGACCTACCAAAACCCCAATGACATGGTTCACAGAAATAGAAAAAGAATCTCCTCAAATTTGTATGGAACCACAAAGACCTCAAATGCCAAAACAATGTTGAGGAAAGAAAGAACAAAAATGGAAATATGTTTTCTGACCTCCAAGGATACTACAAAACTATAGTAGTTAAAAGAGTATATACTTTTAGATGATTGAAGAGTCCTAGAATATTTTATTAGGTCAATCCCCACCTCTGCCATCAAAATATATTTCTGCTGAATCAATATATAAATTTAAATAATAAAAGCACTAGAAAGTATTATTAATTCAAAAATAATCTTGCAATGGAAGACTTTTTAAGTATAACATAAAACTAAACTATTTTAAAAGCAGTGATAAATTTGATGACATGCACATTTTAAACTTATGTCTCAAAGTAATTATAATAAAAGAAGCAAAAATAAAATACAGGGGAAAATTTGCAACTCATTTGATATAAAAAGCTACTTTGTTTACTATAAACACACCTTTAAATTAAGGTAGAAATAGACAATTCATATAAAAATAAAATTCTCAAAAGCAGATGAAAAATACTCATTCGCTCTCATAATTGAACAAATACATCAGAAAATAGAAATATGATTTTCTATAGCTCAATGATAAAACTTCAGGGTATGAAAAGAGTCATTGTTAAGGGTAAGGGAGGTACCCAGACACCTTCATCCATTGTTGGTGAGAAGAACAAATAGCAGAATCATTTTGGAGAAACCCCTGATAATGCTCATGAAAGTATAAAATTCATGCTTTTGTTAGCCCAGCAAATCTAAACACAAGGATATCAATTGTCTTTGAACAAATATTTACTGAGTACATACCATGTACTAAGTTTTGTATTAGGAGATGGAGACATTGAAGAAAAGAGAAATGTGGTTATATGTGAAATAAGTTGAAGGGCTGTCATAAAGGAAATTGTTGTGAATTTGGAATAATGTACTACCAAATACTCTGTCATAAGAATTAGGAAATTTAATTTTCACTTTGATTTTGTAGTCAAATTAATAAAGTAAACTTATATATCAGTTTGTCTTTCAATCAAACAATGGTATTTGAGATAGTGTATGTAGGGTCTTATTTACTTTTAAAATGTTTGTAATTTAAAATCTTCTATGAAGTTTAAAGCAGAGCCCATATTTAGTGAAGAAGGGAATGTATCCAGGTATTGCTCCAGTCTCAGACTTCTCTGAATCACTAGGTCACCACTTCAATGAAGTACTGCATTGATAATCTCCTTAGAGCAAAAAATTCTACTTAACAGTAAATAACTTAGATATTCTTATAGTGAAAAAGTAGGTAAACATAGAGCATATCTATTTAAAATATAACACCCCTTTCACCTGTCATGCAAAATATAACACAATATACATCACAACTACATTGGTCACCTAGGTCATTGTCATCGATGACTTGGAATTCCTCTATTGTGAGTATTATTTCAGAGATCTTTCAGAAGTGCTATTGTGATCATGTTGTTAGCTTCTGGTTATAGAGTTTGATGATGACTTTGTTAAACCTCATTTTTTAAGTTGGTTCTAATTTTACCCTGAACTTTCAATTCTTGAGAAGAGACTTCTAGCTTCTGTTCATAGCCCGGCCTTTATTACAAACTGTTCCCATGCATGGAACAAAGTTTAGCCAACCATTTGGCCTGCAGATGGTCACAGTGTTTAGGAAGTAATGTTTTTCCACAACTCACTTCTTTCATCTTTATAGTCTTGATGTTCTCATCACCAGGCAAAGATCCCAGAGTTTAAATCCTTTATAATAGGCCAGGATACTAAAAAGTCTACAGGGGTTCCATGCAAGTTGTTTTTTTGTTTTCATGTCTATTTTATTTTTCATATCTCGTTTTTATGGAAATTTTCCTTTGGTGGACCACATTTCCAGTGATTAAATTTCCTGCTCCATTAATTAGTATTCATAAACCAAACCTATTAGGATCATTTTCTCTTGAAACTAAAATTTCCTTTGTTTCACAGTAGGAGCTAGTCAAAGAAATAAAAAGCATGAACACTGCTGTTTTAGCTGGTAGCTATAAAAACTTATTATTACCTTGAAATATTAAAAATAATTTCTCAAAATCAAATTAATTTTCTTACAAACACCAAAACTTTCAAAATTCTTTAGACTTCACTTCAAAAATACATTTAAAATGTTAAAAAATCTATTGTTAATTTTACCATTAATTAGAATTTTAAAGCTTTTATATTATGAAGTATACAAAGAGAAACAATAAAAAATATAAATGTATAATTTAATACTACTTGTCAAGGGATATGACAGTCCATGACTTTGTTCTACTTACCAGTTACGGGTGAGTTCAACACAGTTTCATAGATGCTGGTCAAAGTTAAGAGGTCCCAGAGTTAGATATAAAACTTTGTTACTCAGTCCAGTAGTCAGCAAGATGTTCACATTCCTGTTGATTCCCCTTTCACTGAAGTCCTACTGGGTGAATATGAGGTGATCCAATGAATGGTGACCACAGAGTAGAGTAACATCAAAACTAAGAACTTGAAGCTTTAAAAAACTCAGTTTACGTGTTCTTTGCCCTAAAGGGAAATGCTATCTTTGCTCTGTTTGACAGTAAAAAAACTCACTATCCTCATCTTCCAAAGGAATTCTCTATACGATTATTCCTTTTTTTAATTGAGCTATAATTGATTTATACCATTATATTAGTTTCAGCCATAAACAAAGTGATTTGTTATTTTCATGATTATAAAGTGATCACAATAAGTCCAGTTAACATTCAATAACCTCGAAGATTCTAGAGCAAAATCTGTCAGTACCTCCTTTCATAAAACATGCATAAATGTGAGATAGCCAGAGAGAATTGTCTTCAAATAATTATAAGACACGCCGTTTAAGCACCTCTTGGGTCAAGATAGAATATTAATAGCCTTTCACTTGTTCTTTCTAAACACAACCTGTTCACTTGCTAAATGTACTTTACTTTCAGCTTTTATTTACATTTATGGTAACTACTTTCTTGCCTTTCTTTACAGTATTGTAGCTGTGAAAGGAATACAGACAAAAGATCTATGAAGAGAAAAAGATTTTTGCTTGAAAACTCTCATTAAATTGAAAAAAAAAATTTAAAGACCCGGAAACTACAGTGAAGATTTTCAGTCAATCTTTTCTTCCTGCAGATTTTTGTGAAAATGACAACTAAATTCCAGGTTAGTAAGATAAGATTAATTGCCTGTAGTTACATAAATTCACTTTATTGTAGCCATAAAGATTTCTACCAATGGAATCATGCCAGTTTATGTCTGTGGCCATACTCTGTTAACTTTTGTATCAATAGTACCTGGAAAAGTCATTCACCAAGGCACTTTTGATGCTTTTTATGGAAAACTCGTTTCTTTTTTCAGGGTTGTAGCTGGGGACTTTATTTTATTTTTTAAGCAAAGGTGCTGGCAGGAATAAAAGAAGGCAAAAGCAGGCAGGTAAAGAAAGGAGGAAGCACTTTATCTTTTTATTTAGTTGTTTATCTTGGTTGTTTCCCAGCCCCCGTACACAATTCTAGCTCCTTGGGGTGTATGTGGATAATGCTAGTTGTAGGCAGCAGACCCAACCACTATTCTCAGGACATGAGGACTCAAGACAAACAAGTGAAATCTAAAGATATCCTATTATGAGTAAGGCTGACTGACTCCTCTTTGTTTACATTAATAACTCTCAATAGGAGAATGCAGCGGAGCTCTTAAGGATGTCTAATGCACGGTTATTTGTAGGAATGCAATGATAATTATACTAAAAAAAAATTCTTTGTGGAGAATGAGGGAACTGCAAATCTCTGGGCTTTCTAATTCATTTCCTAAGAATGTGCTGAGTCCACACTGGTGATCTTTACCAATTGACAAGGATATTTTAAACCTAGAAAAATCACTTTAAAATAATATTTTTTGACTATTATTATGCCAGCCTTTGTAAATATTCATTATTGTGTTTTATTCATTCTGAAAATTAATCTGATACTATAAGGAATTGGTACTGGGAAAATTGCATGGAGGATCAGAATGAACTCTCTAAGTTTTTATTAGTAACATTCTGTATGCCCTGAAATCAATTTCTTATTTTAATAGAATGAAAACTAAATTCTGGTTTTATTCTTTTTATATCTCCTGCATATCATTTTCTGATAAAATATTATCACATCTTTTCTTCATCTTTTAAATGAACCTATCAACATCAAATCAAATATGTTAACATTTAGAGGTATTCTATTACATCTTTTCAAAATTTTTTATTGCTATAACTATATGATTTTGCACATTAAATTAAATTCATATATATGTGGTTTCCCCATATGTACAATTTCCTATTCCTAAGATACCTGTCAACACATTCTGCCATCCACTAATTCACCAAGTGTTTTTCACCATTGTCCAACGGGCTCCACACCACTTGTCTCCATCCAATTTCCTGTTAGTAACCTCAGTTATATTACAAGTGTCCAAGGGTTGATTTTGTTTTGTCTGTTCCTTCACTATTGTTTTTTTAATATTCATATTCCACCTATGAGTGCAATCATCTGGTATCTATCTTTTTTCTTTTGACTTATTTCACTTAGCATAACCTCCTCTAGATCCATCCATGTTGATTCAAAAGACTAGATTTCATCTCTTCTAATGACTGTGTAGTATTTTATTGAGTGTGTATACCACATCTTCTTTACCCATCATAGATGTTGGCTTTCAGTAATACCCAGTTCTTAGCTATTGTGAATAGAACTGCAATAAACATAGGGATGTATAAGTCTCTGTGAGTTAGTGTTTTTCTATCTTTTGGGTAGACAACCAGAACTGGGATGGCCGAATCATATGGAATTTCTATATTCAACTTTTTGAGAACTCTCCATACTGCTTTCCACAGAGTTTGCAGTAATTTGCATTCCCACCAGCAAGGTAAAAGTGTTCCCTTTTCTCCACGTTCTCACAAACATTTGTTTTTTGCAGACTCCTAAATAATAGCAAGTCTCTCAGGTTTAAAGTGATATCCCATTGTTGTTTTTGTTTGCGTTTCCCTGAGAGCCAGCAAGTGGGAACATCTTTTCATATGCCTTTTGGCTATCTGTATATCCTCTTCAGAAAAATGTCTCTCCAATTTCTCTTCCCATTTTTTATTGGATTATATATTTTTCTGTTATTGAATTTTATGTTCTTTGCATATTTTGGATATTAAGTTCTTGTCAGAAACATGAAAGGCAAATATTGTCTCCCAGGTATTATGTTGTCTTTTTGCTTCAGTGATATTTTCTTTCACTGTGAAGAAACTTTTTAATTTGATGTAGTCCCCATCGTTTACTTTTCTTTATGTTTCCCTTGATGCACGAGTTGAGTCCCTAAAGACCTTTCTAAAGTCATGGAATGTCACTGCTATGTTGTCTTCCAAGAATTTAATGGTTTACCATCTTATGTCCAATCTCCAAACCATTTTCAGTTAATTTTTCATAAATGATGTTAGAAAGTCTAACTTCATTATTTTGTATGTGGGTGTTCAGTTTTCCCAAAACCATTTATTGAAAAGATTTTCCTTTCTCCATCATATTCTTTTGGCTCCTTTGTCATAGATGAACTGACTGTATGGGGGTTGGTCATTTTCTGGTGATTCAGTTCTATTCCACTGATCTTTGCAACTTTTATTATTCCAATACCAATCCATTTTGATTACTACCACTTTGTAGTACTTCACAAAGTAGTGGTGTGTAATCCTTCTGGATTTGTTCTTTTTTCTAATAGTTGCTTTGACTATTTGGGCCTTCAGTTGTTCCATAAGATCTTTTGTTCTATTTCCTGGAAATAAGCCCATGAGATTTTAATGGGGATTGCATTAAATATGTATATTGCTTTAGGTAAGATGAAGATTTAAATGATGCTGTGTCTTCCCAACTGTGAGCAGGGGATGTCTTAGTATCTCTTTGTACCTCCTCTATTTCTTTAAAGAAGGACATGTTTTCATTGTATAGGTCTTTCACTTCTTTTGTTAAGTATATTCCAGGATATTTGATTCTTTTTATTTCTGTTTTAAATGGTGTGATTTTCTTTATTTCATTTTCTTCTAGCATGTTGCTTGTATATAAAAATAGAGCAGATTTTTGTGCATTGATTTTGTAGCCTGTCAATTGACTGCATTCACTGGACAGTTCCAGTAGTTTTTTGACAGAGGTTTTTACGGCTTTTAATATATCATATCATCTGCAAAATACTAATAGTTTTACTTCCTTTTTTCCAATTTGGATTCTTCTTATTTCCTTTTCTTGCTTAATTGCTCTGGCTAAGAACTCCAGTACAATGTTAAATCACAGTGGTGAGAGTGTACAGCCTTGGTTCCTGACCTTAGAGGAAATGTGTTCAAAATTTCACCATTGACTATGATGTTGGCTATGGATTTGTCATACATGGCCTGTATTATGTTGAGGTATGTACCTTCTATTCCAATTTTATGCAGGGTTTTAATCATAAGTTGGTGTTGGATCTTGTAAAAAGCTCTCTCTGCATCTGTTGATGTGATCATGTTGGCTTGTCTTCCTACTCTTATTGATACTGTGTATTAAATTCATAGATTTACATATGTTGAACCACCCTAACATCCCTGGGATAAAGAGAATCCCACTCGGTCATGATTGATGACATTCTTGATGCTTTGCTGGATTTGGTTTACTAATATTTTGTTGAGAATTTCTTCATCTATGTTCACTAGAGATACTGGTTTGTAATTTTATTTCTTGGTGATATCACTGTCAGCTTTTGGTATCAGTGTGATGCTGGGCTCATAGCAAGTATTTGGTAGTGATTCCTATCCTTCAATATTTTGGAAGAGTTTGAGAAGAACAGGTGTTAACTCTTCTCTTAAAATTTGGTAAAACTCATTAGAAAAGCAATCTTGTCCTGTGTTTCTATTTTTCAGGAGACTTTTGAGTACCTCTTCAATTCCTTTGCTTGAGATCATTCTGTTCTGGTTTTATAATTCTTCCAGGTTCAGTTTGTTAGACTGTATACTTCTAAAAATCTTTAAATGACCTCAAAGTTGTCCACTTTGTTGGCAAAGAGCTGTTCATAGTAGTCACTATGATAAATATATATATATATTTTAATTTCTTTGGCATCTGTTGTAACTTCTCTTTCATTTCTGATTCTAGTTATGAGAGTTTTTTCTCTTGTGAGTCTAGCCAATGGTTTGTCAATTTTGTTTATTTTTTTCAAAGAACCAACTTTTTATTTCATTGATCTTCAGAATTGTCTTTTTGTTTTCTGTTTCATTTATTTCTACTCAAATTTTGATTATTTCCTTTCTTCTGCTGATTTTTTGGCTTTAAGTGTTCTTCCTTCTTTATTTGTTTTAAATATAGAGTTAGGCTGTTTGCAATTTTTCTTTTTCCAGAAGTGGACTGAAATTGCAATGAACTTTCTTCTTACTACCACTTTTGTTGCATCCCATAGATTCTGGTAGCTCCTATCTTCATTCTCAGATTTCTCTAAGTATTTTTAAAGTTACTCTTTGATTTCCTCTTTTACCCAAGTATCAGTCAGAAGCATATTGTTTAGTTTCCAATTAATTTGGGAACTTCCAGTTTTCTTTTTGTGGTTGATTTCTAGTTTAAACCATTGTTTTCAGAGAAGATGCTTGATAGGATTTCAATCCTTCTAAATTTATTGAGACATGTTTTGTGTCCCAACATGTGATCTATCCTTCAGAATATTCCATGCATACTTGAGAAAAAAAGTGAAATCTGTAATCATTTGATGAAGGTTCAGAATATGTCTATTAGACCTAACTGTTCTAAATGGTCATTTAAAATTGCTGTTTCCCTATTAGTTTTCTGCCTAGCCGATCTGCCCATTGTTGTAAGTCGGGTATTGAAGTTTGCTACTATGATTGCGTGGATGTCAATGTCTCTCCTCAATTCTAATAATCCTTACTAATATACTTTGTTGCTCCTTCATTTAGTGTATATGTTAATAAGGGTTGTCTTCATGCTGAATTGACCCTTTAATCATTATAGAATGTCCATCTCTGTCTTCTTTTATGCTTCTCAGTTGGAAGTCTTTTATAAACCATATAAGCAGATCTGTTTCTGCTTGTTTGTGGTTGTCATTTGACTGTAGGATTGTCTTCCAACCATTGACTTTGAGCTTTTGTCTATCTCTTGAAAGGTGCTGTGTTTCCTGAACGCAGCAGAAAGTTTGGTTATGCTTTTAAATCCATTCAGCCACTCTGTGTCATTTAGGGTGATTATTGTTATGTAACTATTTATTGTTTTTTTGTAATGTGTCTTCTGTGTTTTGTCACAGACAATGCCTTTGTTCTTCTCTTTATTTTCTTAGGTAGGTTGAGTAGAGTTATGTTTTCATTGTTTTCCTCTTTGCTTTTTCCCTGGAGATGTATTTTCAGGTTACCCTCAAGTTGGCATTAAGAATTCTATGTTTATTTCCTATTTTTATTTGAAAGCAAATTAATGTTGCACTCATTCTAACCATTCACATTTTTATTCTCTTTTCCCCACTTTTTATATTTGCTGTTTTTAAGTGGAGTTTCTTTACACTTTATAGAGCATCTTTTTATATACTTTGTAGAGCTGGTTTTATGGTGATGAATTCTTTTAACTTTTGCTTATTAGAAAAGTATTTTTATCATTCCTTCAGTTCCGAATGACTGTCTCACAGGGTATAGTATTATAGGCTTAAAATATTTTCCTTTTAGCATTTTGAATATATCATGTCATTCCCTTCTGGTCTGTAGATTCAGATGAGAAATCTGCTGACAATCTTATGGAAACTGTTTTGTATGTTACTCTTTTTCCCTGTCTGCCTTTTAAGTTTTTTTTCTTGTATTTTTGACATTTTGATGGCAATATGTCTAGGTGTAGGTCTGTTTGAGTTTCTTTTATAAGGAACTCTTTGAGCTTCCTGGTTCTGGAGGACTGGTCCATTCTTCAAATTAGGGAAGTTCTCATCTATTATTTATTCAAATGCAGTTTCTGCCCCCCTTTCTCTCTCTTCTCCTTCTGGGACCCCTATGATGCAAATATTGTTCCTTCTGATGTTATTCCATAGGTCTTGAATGCTGTCTTCCTTTCTTTGCATTCTTTTATCTCTTTGCTGGTTTGCTTGAGTGCATTCCTTTCCCCAGTCATCTAGCTCACTAATTCTAATGGAGGCTTCATTCATCCTATTCTTGATTCCTTCTATTGAGTTCCTTAGGTTAGCTATCAATTTTTCATTTTTTTTATTTCTTGTTTCAATTCTTCTTTCTCTTTTTTTCTTGTTTTCTTTTACTTTTTCTATTTTTCTTTTGATTTCCATGAGTATGTTTATCACTGTTACCCTAAATTCCTCCTCCAGAAGTTTGTATATGTCTACTGTATTCAGATTTTCCCCTGAGTTTTTGATTGAATCCATCATCTTGTGTATATTTCTCTGTGTCTTTGCTGTTTGTCATCCTGTTTATATTTCTGTGAGTTCATTTTCTCTGTCATGATGGCATTGTGTAGGGTCATCATCATGTTGTTGGTCCTCAATTGGCAGTCAGGTCGCAGACTGCCTTCCCTCAAAGAATGGTGTTAGAGCGTAACATTGAAGATTATTCCTTTCTGGAAGACTACCTTTTCCTTCTATTCCTGGATGTGGGATATCCAGTGGGCAGGATATTCGGTGGGTGGGATATTTAGTGGGTAGATCTTGAGACTCTGGAGCAATATGGTAGTAAAAGGGGGTGGAGGTGGGGAATTCCGCTAGCTACCTTTCAGTTATGGCAGCAGCCAGTGTAATTTCACTACACAGGCTCAAGTTGAGATCCCCAAGGTGCTAGTTCTGTTTCTGTCCTCTGCCAAGACTGGCTCCCCTGTTTCTGTTTCTTGGTCCTGCTGGGGGCTCTATACTGCTTTTGCAGTGATACCACAGGTGGCCTATATCTTCCCATGGTTTCACCACCTCCATCACAGTCAAAATTCTGACTTCTGAATCTGCCGTGCAGCTCTGAACCCAGACATTTTCGCCTACCTTTGCAGTCACAAAAGCTGTTGTGTCTCTATAGCCTCTGTGCCTGCTTTTTCTCAGTGTTCGTTTCTGGGAAATAAGTGAATTCCTAGTGGCTCTATGGGAGGATCTGAATCTTGTCCCTATGAAGCCGCTGTTTTCTGATCCTCAATTTCGATTACTTCTACCAAACTCATTATTTAGAAATATTATAAATAAATGGAAAAAAATTTAGTTCTCTTCAGATCTTCTACAATTCACTGCATACTCTTTCTTACCATCATCTTTTGATTTCTGACATAACTAGGGAAATTTGATTTAAGATAGAGGTGTGCTTTTTCTTGGTACCATTTAAATGCATGTCCCTAAACATGATAGCTTGATTATATCTGGGAACTTCTATAAAGGAAGTTATACTTTTATAGTCTCCTGTTTCTGGCTCCCCTTACTAACATTGTATTTGTAAGATTCAGGCATGTTTCTGTACATCACTGAAATTCACTCATTTTCATTATATTCATTATAGTCATTGTGTGACTATAACCACATTTTACACATTTCTATTATTGAATGACATTTAGACTGTTTTCAATTTTTGGCTTTTAAGAGTAACATTGCTATGTTTAAAAATTTATCTTAGTGCGTGTATGTACAGATTTCTCGGAGTTATACATAGAAGTGGAATTGCTGAGCCATGAGTATATACATCTTCAACTTTACTAGATCTAACAACTTATTTTTCTAATTGCTAATATCAGATTAATTTTTATTATCAGTGTACTGTGGTTTATATTGCTCCATATTATCAACCCTTAGTATTGTCAGACTTTAAATTTAAAAAGGCAGTAGCTCTGGTTATAACTACCATGATAATCACAACATTAGTAAGCAACAGAATTGTGTGCTGCTTACCCATAAGATTACTCAGTCCTTACTAGAAAACTCACACCCTCCTTCCCATTCTCCTTAACTCCCAACAACCTTGAGCCTGATCTCTTACCACCCTGTCACTTCCTATCCTGATTCCTCATCCTCCTTTTCCTTTCCTCTTTACCCTGAGCTATTTCTAGAACCTTCTCGTCAGTTGATCTTTATTTTTCTATTGACTTCTTTGTCTGACTCATCTTTTTTTAGAAACTACTATGTATTGTACAGAGTGTAGACTTTGTTCTCTTCTTAATTTGAAGAAGCATATAGAGTCCATTTCCTGTCCCCCAAATGGTTCTGTATTAGACATGTTAGTCATGATAGTATAGATCATATTTACTATACTTATAAGGGGAACAGTCCCCAGTCACATCCTCTTAGGTAATAGTACATATTTTAATTATGCAATTCTTCCTTGGTCATAGTCCATTGAACTAAGTATGGTAGTTGACCCAGGATCAGTCAGTTCATGAATGAACGATCAAACCAAGATATGGTTCTTCAAGAAAAGGTCCATCTGAATCTTTCTTTGGTGAATTTTAATAGGGAAAATCAATTGCCAATGGGAAACTGTCAGTAGAAATAGGAAATAAAGGTAAATGAATAGAGGTTAGAAAAGTCACAGTGGTCCTTGTGGAAACCAGAGATATAGGGTAGCAGAAACTATAAATAAGTAGATACTGCAAAAAAAGAAAGATATTAAGAGTTATTAGTGGTGATAGGTAAGAAAGAAGTAAATGTTAATGATGAAACATATCATGAATTCTGTTCCTGTGCTTCCAAGAGTCTTTGGACCTCGTTTCAGTTCTTTTAAGGCCTGGCTATGATTATGTTACTACAGGCATGGGAGGAATCTCTCTTTACTTCTTCCCTACCTACAGTCATATGTTAAACCTTCTCATTACTTGGGGACAAATTGAAAGAATTTTTATGTTGCTAGCAAAGAGTTAATCTAAAGATATCTCTAAATCAGTTATATATCATTGTCTGAGTACTGTGAGTGTAATTTCTTAGCCTTCAGTGGAGGCTGACCCTCCAATGCTCTTGCACATACCCTTCCATGGTTAAAACTCACATTTGTTTTTCAGCACAGAAAAGTTGTTATGTTCAGTTTATTAAGAGGGCCACCGGCTGTTAGGTTTTTACATTTTTATCCATAATGTTTATCAAGAAAAACTATTTTTACAGAAAACACTACCAAGGAGGATGTAGCACTGCATGTTCCCAAATGGGAATATTTGTGTCTTCACACATCTTGATGAAGGGCACCATTGAAACTAAAGTATAAAAATACAACAGCAAAGATAAGACACAGTAAAAATAAAAACACACAACATGTGGGCCTGAGGGGATAAGAAAGATGAATAGTTTTAAACTAACATAAACTAGACAGTGAATAACAGCTTTAAATGTAATTCTCCACCTTCTCTCTGGTTTTAATAATATTCTCTGTGTGACTTACTAAGACATTTTCAACTTACATGTTCTCACTAGTAACCATGCTGTTATAGATGTATTAGCCACTTCATTTAAATATTCCATGGTAAAAACTCTTCAGGAAGAGATAAGATCAGCCAAAAAACAGAATTATACAATCACAGAAGTTGCAAATGAGAAGGAACCAAGAGTTTGGCAAAGTCATGAAGTTGAAGTGATCTATCTGAAGTTACATAGCTCTAGAGGAGTCAAGACCACACCTAGATATTATCTCCCTTTTTTCCAGGACATTGCTCATTTATTTTTATTTTTGGCCCCCCAAATTTGTCAATTCTGTCAAATCTTTATTTGTTCTGTCAGTTTGAAACCTAGATATTTAGCCATTATGTTGTGTCTTCTCAGGATAAATGTCCACTAGTAATTTAGTGCAGTTATGGCTCTGCTACTTATAGAAGGCAGGTGAGCTGATGAAGAAAAGGGAAAACACAAATCTGTGCATTCTTATCAGGAAGTATGAGAGGTAGAGAGGTATGAATGAGAAGGGAAAATGTCATCAGGGAAGATGAGAGGTGGTACATATGAGAGGTGACCTACTTACTAATTTTTCTTAGGCTTTCTATTGGCTAATAGTCTGATTTTTTTCTATATGCTGATAGAAAAAGAAATTAAAAATAGATGACATCATTTTGGAGGCACTGATTCTGTAAAATGTGGATGGTGAAATTAGGAAAGTCAAAACAAGACCCAAATTTTATATTATAGGAGTTAGAAAAGGAAATGAGAAGTCATTCTTAATATAGAAGACTAAAAAAAGGATAATGAAAAACAGTTTACATTCATTGGGAGGAGAGATTTTTCTTGATGCTTTAAAATATGTTTATATTATATATTTTAAAAGTTTTTAGCAATTGAGGAGATGAACAGGAAGCTTACCTTGAATAAGACAGAAAAACTTCAATTCTCATATAGTTACCCAAATCAATCTTTTCAAATGCAAATTTTATCATGTTTTCATTGTATCCTGCTACTGTCGAAAGACTCCAATTCTTAATACAAATCAAGGCTTTATCTCGCAGTATGTCTGTAGCCTCCTGTTCACATTCCATTAATTTCCTCCCACCACTGGAGTTTGCTCTCAAGCCTTGCTGGTCATCTTGGTCATCTTTCAATTTATCTAACACCATGTTCCTTCTTGTCCAAGGCATTGGTAAGTACTTTTCCCTCTGCCTTTATACTCCTCCCTTCACTTGAACCCCTGCATTTCCTGGTCAGCTCTGAGTTATCCTCCATGTCTTAGTCAACGTATCAATTTCATAGGAAATATTTCCCTAGTGGTTTTGGTTCAGTTTCACTTGGGTCACATTCTTACGACTTAATTCTATTTCTTTTATACAATTTATGATAGTTGTGTCGTTATATGGAACATGTGATCATCTGAATAGATCTGTCTCCCCTATCAATCTATAGGTCTACCGGAGCAGTCCTCACATCTGTTTCTGCTCACCAATGTTATCCTAAGTAGTACTTATAATGTCTGCTACATATTAGCTATGCTAATAAATACTTGTTAATGTTAAATGTTACAGATTCTTTAAAAATACCTAATACAAACTTGAAACCTATTTTGCCCCTACACTATTAGAAATAAAACATGAAGTGAGAATCATCAATCTTTTAAACTTCTGTCAGGCTAATGATCACAAAAGCTCAACTAATAGAGATGGGGATGGAGAGGTTAATTCTTTAAAAACTTACAGATACCTGTCTTATAGAACTTAATGTGAAGATGAAATGATTTGATAGGCAGACTAAGTATAGTAATAATAAGTATTTACATATAATAGATAAAAGCATTACTAAGTATATCATGTATAAGATATACAAAGGTCCATATACATGTTGAATAACTATGTTATTACAACTATTGTTTTAAAAATGAGCAGAAAATACAACTGCCTGTGTTAATTCCCAGGTACTGACATAAAGTGGCTGGGGGCAGTGGAAGAAAGATACTAAGATTTTTAATAAACCATAAGAAAAGGTATTTCAAGAAAGAACAAATAAGATGAGAGGATCTGCATTTGTCATCAAAATCGAATTTCCCCGTGTTTTGTTTCCTCCAGTTTCTGTCCTTCCTCCCTGCAAGCCCATCTCCCACTGCCAATTCACACACATTTGTATTATTGAAGAGACTACATTTTTGCTCAAAAGCAAATTTCAAAACACTAGTCTCCAAAGACATATTCATTCACATTTATTTAATGTCTCATACCTTACTAAGTAAGGCTTTCTTTTTATCTCTGTCATAGACAGCTGAGAAATCTAAAACAGCAAGTTTTCCTGTCTGATCTCAGGCAACAAACAGGAGCTATGCTCACATGAATGCCAAACATAGCCACATTCGTTTAAGATATTGTGCACTCTGTAGAACTTGCTACTTATACTTTTCTTCTCCATTTACAGAGGGCAAGTAGAGGTGAAAAATATTTCCTTGATGATAGAAATATTAAGAAGCCTAAAAATCAGATGAAATGAAATGTCTCTGGAGATAAGAATGATATCACACAAAATCTAAAATAAAAAAAAGGAAAATAAAAAGAGAAAGACTGCTGTGGGCCTTCAGAGGCAAATAAGTCAAGGAAGCAGAGTGCAATATCCATGCAGCTGAAATAAAACCTCCCCCTATCTCCATAATATCTCTCCCAGAAATTAGGTCAGAGAATTACTTACAGATGCAGTTCAGAAGCGTTATGTACATCAGAGTCATATGGAAGACTTTTTAAAACACAGGTGACTCCAATTGGACACCTAAAGTTTCACCTTCAATAGGTCTTGGGTGGGAGAAAAATATGTGTTTCTAACATTTCTGGTGATGTCGACACTTCCAGTCCAGTGGCTGTTCTTTGAGAAGTGTGTTATGACTTGGAATTTGCACCAAGTACAGGAATATAAGAAAGGGATAATTGGACATGTTCTCAGAAGCCTGAATATGGGCTCTCTGTAGCAAATCTCCCTGTATTCTGATGATTCCCACAGATACCATTTCTTTTTTCCTTAGGTTTAAGCTTAGTGTCACCTAATGAAACCTAGCAAAGAATTTTAAACAAGCATAATCTCATTGTGCTTCTCAACAGGCAAAATAGGTGGATCAAGTTTTTTCATCAATACTTTAGAAGCAGATAAGTGAGATAAATGAAGACCTACAGAGAATAAATCATTAGTTTCAAGTCATAGAGTGAGTAAATAAAAGACCAAGACCTAGAATTCAGATCTTTGTTGACTAAAGCCTGTATTCTTTCCAGTAAACTATTTCATTAGAGAATGGATAATGATTCTTAGCTGTGAACAGTAAAGGGACTTATATATATGATTATAAAGTGATCTAAACATCTTTGTGCTACTTTCATCAAATTGATATTTATAGAAATCTACATCCAACAATTGAAGAATGGACTTTTTATTTCAAGTGCAAGTGATCTGGTCACCAAGTTAGACCATATTCTGGCCAAGAAATAAATCAATATATTTAAAAATATTTATCTTATAGTGAGAGAACATACCTTATTATTTAAATAAAAATATCAGAATAGAAATAATAAACAACATTAATGATAATAAAATCTCTAGGGAAATCCTCAATATTTAGTAATCATACAACACACTTTTTAAAGTCATGATTCAAACACACACAAAAAAGAAGATCTTGAACTATATGATAATAAAATTCAACATACCAAAATTTGGGGATCCAATTAAAGTTGTGCTTAGAGACAAATTTATAGAATTACATGATTAGATTATAAAGGAAAAAATCTAAAACTAATAATCAAAAATTCTACCTTAAGAAGCTATAAAAAATCAATGTAAGCTTAACTGATTCAAAGAAAACGATAAAAGAAAAAACAGATAATAGATAAAATTAGCAATAATAAGCCCAGAAATTTAAGCAGTAATCAAAAATCTTCCCAAAAAACAAAAGCCTAGGAGCAGATGACTTCACCAGCAAAATCTACCAAACATTCAAGTAAAAGCTAATCACCATACTCCTTAAACTCTCCCACAAAATTGCAGAGAAAGGAAAACTCCAAAAAGTCACTGATATTTCCACTGATTTTCCAAGTCAGAGAGAAGATATCTACAGGCAGGCAGTGGCCAATGCAAGAAGAAGCTGGACTGAAGAGCAAGCAAGCGGCAAAGAAGGAGGGCACAGGTGACACTGATTCCCTGAATACAGCTGGGCCAGACGCTTGTCCACCTGAGACCCCCTAAAATTTGTATTACAAAAATTTCCACTTTTGCTTAAGCTTTTGTGATGTCTCTCAATTTAATACAGTCACATAAGTCTCAATGCACCACAGTTTTAAGAAACAAAGTAAAACTTCTACTGATTCCAGTGTCTTTTCTCCACTTGAATGCATATTCAGCTGAGAGAATTAGTTTTCCTCAGTTAACACTTCACAAGATCTGTAGCTCTTCCATGTTCTAAAGGGAGAAAATTCTATGGGCCTAGGGCATCAATGGACAAGAGTGGACAGAATGGATACCTCCCTTCATCATTTCCTCTCTCTATGACTTTGGGTAAGTTATTTATTTTTCTAAAGCTCAGTTTTCTGATATTTAACCAGGCATCATAAATCATAGTAATGCTGACCCAGGGAAAGTATAGGGAAAAACCTATTGAGGACTAGGAAGTCACACTGCATACCATCCCATAATAATATTATCTAGGCAACAGGTAAGAAAAACAAGTTGAGCAAGAGTCACTAAATGGGCTATTAAACTTCAGAACCAATAAGTTTCCTCAGAGAGGCAACATTCCAAACTGACTACAGCATCCTCTTTTTGATGGATGAATCCTCCCTTAGATTAACTCACTGTGCTCATTGTTCCTTTCATCTGGGTAGTAACCCTTATTTCATTATAATAGTAAAACTCACACCTAGAGGCAGAGATTTAAGATGCTAATGAGAAAGGCAATGCATGTATTCTTATGTATTCCTATGAAAAAATAACTATGCCTATACAGAGATACCTGTAAAAAAAATTTCCAGCACAGACTAGGACCAAGCAAAAGCAGCACCTGTTTTATAAAGGGAATTCATTGTCCTGTTCCTCTCCCGATCCCCCATGAGAAATGCATTCCTGTTTGCCTTCTTTACTGAGGCAGAGTGAGCAAATAAAAGCCATGCTTGAATTCCTAAAAATTGGCTTTTTACTTTTTTTCTAAATTCATTCAAGGAGTCAAGTCCCTGGATAAGATCCTGTAACAGTACCCAGTTCTTAGGTGTCCTTTGAGAATTAAATGAGATATTGTATGTAAAGTATAAGAAGCATGATACATATTCAGCATGTCTTAGCTCTTATCGTAAACACACATTATATAAGACAATGTGTTAGGTGCTATCATCAAAGTGTAGGCCAAAGCACTGAAGTCACACAGAGAATCCCATTCTGCAAACTTCCTTTTTTTGTGCTGTCCCCATAAAGTTTATAGAACCACTTTTCCCAAAATAAATATGGGAATTTTGTGTGCTCACTTGTCAGTCTAGAAAATCATGCCTTGAGACAGGTAAAGACCTATGATGGGAAAACTTTAGCACAACGTCCAGTTCAAATGCTTATTGGTAAAAACATTGACTAATGTTAAAGGAGAGGAGTCCCTGGGAGGTTATTTTTTTGTTTATTTTGCTTTTAGCATAAAAAAAAATAGGTTTGTATTCAATCTCGTCTATTTGTTAACCACAGATTTTGTACAATTTATAAAATTCTTCAAGCTTTTCTTTCTAGATTTATTAATATGGATAACATATCAAAATAGTCATCTTAAGATAAGGCTAAGTAAGAAAAGGTATGTGAACTGCTTAGCATGGCCCCTAAGTCAGCCTGTTTATAGTGCTTTGTAAGGTGTGATGGTGTCTTGGGATCATTAGTTGGATCACAGAGGGTAAAACATTATTTGCAGAGCAATATTGAGTCAGTCAGCTGAATCAGAGGAAGGATTCCAGGAAACAAGCACAGTTTATTCCCTAAAAATCTTTAGTCCCAGATTTCTGGAGAGGTCTTTGATTGCAGAGTATCCAGAAATATAATTTCTGGATTTTTGAATTGATGTGTGTGTGTGTGTGTGTGTGTGTGTGTGTGTGTGTGTGTATGTAATGTACCATTTCTGTCTACCTTATCCATCCAGGTTATCCTGCCTTTCATTAACTTTCAGTTGTTTTGCAGCTTTATTAAGTTAGAGAAAACTGGTAATAATCAGAGTAAGGAAAAAACATAACAAATAATGAACACAGAAAGAGAGGGTGACCAACACACTAACGCCTCAACACTAACCCCTCACTGCAGGAGGGCAATAGGAAACTTTACTGAAAGCCTTACTGCAGGAGGTAGCTAGGAAGGGGCCTGAGAGTAGAGCTGAAAACAAGGAAGCAAGCATAGAACCAGTGTTCTGACTGACCACCCGAATCACATGCTTGCCTAAGATAAGGTAAAAGGATTGTTGAGGGACCGTAATAGCAGCCCTAAAATGTACAGATATTCCAAATGTCAGCTAGCTACCCTTACAGAACAGGAGTACAGGAATTAGATTAAAAAGTAAGTCTTCCTTAACCTTCTAACAACCATGAATAAGCAGACCAGTGAGTAAGTGGAAAACGCCATTCCCAGAGTTGAGATCCTCCCTGAACTTAATAAGGCACACCTTTACTGCCCACAGAGATCTCTGTGCTTTGTCTCACAAATTGCTGTGTACTGTCATCAATGTCTCCTTGCATTCTTTCTGAACACATCGGTGCCCTGAGTCCACTCACAGCAGAAGCATCTTCAGTCAGGAGCACTCCAAATTTCTCAAGAGAAATGAATTACTCAGGGATCTAACTGATGCTGCCCCTTCACTCTTGGCATTCCCTGAGGGAAAGCTCTGTTCATAAAGACCCACATTGGTTTCCATAGTAATTCTTGAAAATAGTCAGCTTGCCCTTGGTTAAAGCTACATCTAAACTTCTTTTGATCAATCATTTTACAGTTCAGCAACTGTAGGTCATTCAGTAAAACACTAAGAAATAGGTAAGTAGTTTTGAATAATGTCTCACCTTCATTCAAAAATGTCCTTTTCTTGGACAGAGAGTTAAAAAATAAATCTTAGATGTGAATAAATGTGCTGTCGAGCTTATAATGGTTTTCAAAAGGGTACTGTGTAAGACAAAAAAAAAAAGTCTGATATCACAGTTTCCTTGGCTATAGTTGGTTCTTGTGTCTGTGGAGAGAAAATTTGCCCCAAAGCATGGATAGCGAGTCAGAAAAAAAGAGAAGTAGAGTTCAGAAGTGAAACAGAAGGGTGTTTATGCGAGAGCAAGAAAAAGAAAGAAGTTCATCCTCAGATAGACAAGGGGATGAGCTCTTCTGAAAAGGAAGGGGTCTTGAGGGGCTCTGGACCTGAGTTTTAAAGATTTTGGCAGTTTGCTCTCCACTGTTATCTCCGCCCAGGGGTGTTCTGAGGCTGGATGAGGTTGCCGATTTGCCTTTAGTGGCTTTTTCAAAATTGATTGGAGGGCTTCAGATTGGTGCTGCTTATGATTTAGGGCCTTTTTTCTTTCTAATAGTCCATAACCCTGAACACCAGTACATCCACTTGGAGCTTCTAGGTTGACGGTTAACTGTATTTTAACCTGATTGCATCAATCAGCACTTCCACTCTGGGTTTTCAGGTTGCTGGTTAGTTTGCACTATAAACTGATTGCTTTGATGTATTGTTTCCTGGCTTTTGTTTTCCCTTCTCCTGCACTGGTTGAGTAAATTCTTGCCTTACATGTCTATTAGTGAAAGAGAACAAGTGAGGAAGATGAAAAAAAAGAATAGCCAACTTTCTAAAAGTAAATGAAAATTAAGTCTTCTGTGGCATTTATACCACAATACACACATTTCACAAGCAGTAGCATAAGACAATATGGTAATATCACCTTTCAAATCAATGAGCAGAATTTTAAGAATCCTCAAGTCTGACCCCCTGCACCAGTCAGCTATTGACTGATTTGGAGAAGAATGCTGCTCTTTGAAAACAGGCAAGGGAGCTCATACAGGAGACAAAAGAAACAAAAAAGCTGAAAGTTGTCACTTTCTAGCCAGGTCTGAGAAATGCAGTGTTTTGCAGTCTGAAGCAAGACCAGATGCTGTTCAACCCTCACTCCTGTTTGCCGAAATCAAGGACGCCATCCCCACCTCCCTGTGCTCCCCTAACTTTCCAGCCCATGGACTCCTTACCCCTAAATCAACAGCTCAGCCAGATGGCCTTATCGGAATTCCACCCCCAGCCCCTCAAGCTAGCCAGAGACTGCCTCCTTAAAAACCTCTCTCTCACACATTCCCTTGGAGTGCTCTTTTCTGCCTCTTCTCAGAAAGGAGCTTCCCAGGTCTGCACATGGGACAATAAAATCTCCCTTAGAGCCAGGGCTCACTTGTCTCTGCCTCTTGTTGCTGAATTGACTTGACAGGAGCCTGGCTCACTCAGTACAAAAAACATTGCCACTCTGCTTCTCAGTCCTCGGCCAGTCTCTTTCAACAGGCAGGCAAAGGCAACAAAAAACACTGAACGAAGCATTTAAAGAGCATTTTTGCTGATTTATTCTTCACCAATCTTATTTTTTTGAACTCTATGTTATAATCAAACTAAGGTGATAGATGTTAAGTTTAACCAGGATTGTCAAAAAGTTATGCCTCATGGTCATCTAAATCAGATGGGAGGAGAAAAGGTCAAGGATATCTCCATTTTCTATTGAGTAAGAAGAGAATATGATAACTGTTGTAATACTTTGCATTTGTTTCTATTTTTAGCTCATCATCCTTGGAGCATGATGTCTATCTAAAGGTTTAGCAGTTCACTTTAAGATAAAAGAAAATATCAAGGCTTTAGGACAATTTCTAAAGAACAAACCATTGAGTGAGGTGCCGTAGCCCCAAGACTTATTCCTGGCAACTCCAGTGACTAGCAGTTGACTTCTTTCACCTTAGACCTACATTTCTTCTTTTTCTTGTTAGTGAATCATATAATTAGGCAATGGTAAGGCCCTCTTTTATAGCTTAATTTATTTAATTGAAAATAATTTATTTTATAATAATCATTCTCTACTAAAAGTGCAGATTATATTTGCTAATCTTCATATCAAGTTTTTTCATTAATTTTTTTGTTTAGCTTTTGTTTTTATTTCTTGTTTTAGAAGTTCATTTATTTGATTACTAATGAAGTTGTATATGTTATCTCCTGTTAGGATGTGTATCTTTATAGTTGTAATGTATAATATATTTATGACATGTATTTATATTTGTAAAGGGACTAGAACAAATCACCCCGAGTGGCTCAGATTGATCTCTTATAGATGCTTCAGTTTGACATGAAGATTATTTCGAGCCAAGGACAATGAAAAATAAAATACAGAAGCAAAGCATCCTGCTTTTTTCTTCTTTTGCCCTTCATTTAATCAAAGAAACCATCCCCACCCCATGTGTTGTGGCTCTCCTATCCTGCGACAAACCAAGCGGGCAATCTTTTGGAAGTATTTTAGGCAAGTTTATTACATTGACTGGCTCAGCAGCCAAAAGCTGAGCCCAGATGGCAGATGAGGGTACACTTACATAGGTTAGAGCAAGCACGGGAAGAGAGGTGTAAATTAGAGTGGGGTGGGGGTGGGGGTGGGGGTGGGGGGCTTATAAGCGCAAACCCAAGTAAATTATTTGTAAATTCCTCACCTGGGCTATACACACCAGATTCAATTTGCAAGTAATAAGGGAAGTTCTTTATCTGTTGGTGACTTATCACTTGCCTGCAGTAAGCTTAGATCATAAGATGTTTTCTGGCTCTACTAGCTCGAGCAGTCTTTACAGCTGTCTTCATGGCTGCTGGGAAGCGGAGGGCAGGACTTTTCCTCCCACACTTAAGCCTCTGTCTTTCCCCTAATCAAGACATCATCATAGTTCACTTATATCCTAGAATAATATTGTTTTGGAAGGTCTTAATCCAGAAGTTAATTTATCTCTGAACAGCTCTCTCTGATATACCTATCTTTACTGTTAGATTACATATAGTTGAATCATCCTCTTTGCCACGTAAGACCCCATTTCTCTCTCCCTGATGCCCCAGGATCCCTTTCCATGCTTTAGCATAGGATATAGTCTTAGGTCTGCCCCAGTTACCTCAGAATTTACTACCATATAAATTCTTCATACATTTGTCATTCAGTTTAGAATTTTCTATTACTGATTATGGCTAATGTGAATTTGTTTATTCAGCCTGTGAAAAACCTCAGAGGAATGAGGACATTTTTCTTTCACCCCCATATGCATAATTTTCTATTTATTTCCATTGCATATTTTTCACAAATGGGCTATCTATCTTTTTCTTGTTTATGTTATTGATGCTTTACACTTTAAAGAACCTAACCCTTCATGAAAAATAGTATTCCATCTTCTTTATTTTTTTCTGTCTTTATTTTGAAAAGGTTTCAAACTTACAGAAAAGTGGAAGGGTTAATACCATACTTATACATCCTTCACTTAGACTCGCAGGTTAAATTCTTGCTGAGATGAGACTAGCTACAAGGAAGATGTCCTGAATATAGTAGAGGAAACAGGGATGGCAGATGGAACTGACTGTCATACAATCACGGAAGCAGCCCATTTCACCACAAGGGAGAATGGGATGGCATTTCCATGTCCTGACTGGGACAAGGAGACACAGGCCTTTATATATATCTCAATACCAGTCATTAGATGTGGGCCACCCAGGAGGGGTCTGACCTTAGATATGGCAGCTCTCTTTAGCAAAGGCCATTTCCAAGGAAGACTGGGCAGACAAATGCCAGCACTTCCAAAAGCAGGAAAACAAAGACTTTAGTCCTGCAAAGGGGAACAGAATTGCAAATCCCAGATGCACGATTTTTAACTTTGCATGAGGAGTTTTTGTATTATTATGTTCTGAAAAATTACTGGTATTTTAGCTTATATATGACAAAATTGACTTTATAATTTATTATTAGGAGCTTCTGTTTTTTAATATTATATTTTTTATGCTGCAGATTCTATTTGCTCTTTATTGTTAAGCAATTTTCAAAACAGGTAAAATGTCCCCTGAAATTCAATCACTCTACTCTAGTTTTTCTTTTAAAAATTAAAAAAAAGTCAGTTATATTGAGCAAATTCATAAATATCGAATTGGTAAAATTGTACTGTACTTAAAGTATATAACATAAAGTTCTGGTATATGTTTACTTTGTGAAATGATTACCAGAATCAAGTTAATTAACACATGGTGTAGAAGTGTAGGCACTTACAGGTGCTTTCAAGGAGTAGCCAGAGGCAGACAGCCAGGTCAAGTTCTATCAAGTAGATACTTAATGATAAAGAGTTCTTCAGACAAACAAAAGTTGAGAGAATTCATTACAACAAAACCTGCTTTATAAGAAACACTAAGAAGAGGCCTATAAAATGAAAACACACTTAAAAGCTACAAGAAATCAAAACATGAAATGTGGAGAGGAGGAGAATGAAAATGTGGACTCAGAATCAGCTTAAGACTAATTTACTTTCAAGTATAATCATAAGGACAGAAACTTTTATGTAAACCCCAGAGTAGCCTCAAAACATAACTCAAGAGAAAAAAACAAAGAAGAAAGTAAAAAGGCAAAGCAAACAAAACATAATTGCTTTCAAGCCACCTAAGAAGAGAAAGAGAAAGAGAAGAGAAAGAGAAAAACAAAGATACTGTCTGCAACAATACCCAGAAAAAAATTACCAAAAGGCAGTAAACATTTCTCTGATGAAGACTGATGTAGAACATTTTTTCAGGTGTCTGTAGGTGTCATCTGTGTCTTCTATAGATAGGTATCTATTTGGCCTATTTTTTGAGTGGGTCATTTGCTTTTTTATTGTTGAGGGGTATGAGCTCTTTATATATTTTGGAGACTAAGCTCTTCTCCTGATGTATGCCATGTGAATATCTTCTCCAATTACATAAGTTGCATTTTTGTTTGAGTGCTGATTTCTTTTGCCGTGCATAAGCTCTTCATCTTGATGTAGTCCCAATTGTTTAGTTTTGCTTTGGTCTCTTTGCCACAGTTGTTCCTTCCCCAAAGATCTCTTTGAGGTTGAGGTCATGGAGTATTTTCCCCACATTGTCTTCTAGGTATTATATGTTTTCAGTTCTTCTATCCAGGTCTTTGATCCATCATGAGTTAACTTTTGTGTATGACAATAATCAATAATCTAGTTTTTTTCCTTTTTTATTTTTTGTTTGCAGATTACTTCCAGTTTTCCCAGCAACATTGCTTAAATAGACTTTATTTACTCCATTATATGCTCTTGGAAGCTTTGTCATAGATTAATTGCCCATATAGTTGTGACTTTATTTCTGGGCTCCCGATATGATTCCACTGCTGAGTGTGTTTGCTTTTGTTCCAATACCAGACTGTTTTGATGATAATTGCTTTATAATATAGTTTGAGGTCAGGGAGAGTGATTCTCTCACTACTCTTTTATTTATTTAAGTTAGCTCTAGCTATTCAAGTGTCTTGTGATTCCACACAAACTTTAGTATTGTTTGTTACATTTCTTTAAAAAATGTCCCTGGAATTTTGATGGGAAGTGCATTAAACCTGCATATTGTTTTGGGTAGAATGGTCATTTTTACTATGTTAACTCTTCCAATCCATGAACATCTCTTTGTGTCATCTTCTATTTCTTTTGTTAAGGTACCGTAGTTTTCTTTTTAGAGGTCTTTTACCTCCTTTGTTTAGTTTATTCCCATTGATCTTTCTTGGTGCTATTGTGAAAGGAATTTCTTTCTTAACTTATTTTTCTCTGCTTCATTGTTTGTATATAGAGGCACTACTCAGACACCACCTCACACCAGTGAGAATGGCCTATATAAAAAAAAAAAACTAGAAATAGCTGGAAAGATTAAAAAATATATGGTGGCTAAACAACATGCTTCTGAATGACTCTTGGATAAAAGAGGAAATGAAAGGAGAAAAGTACTTGAGACAAATGAGGATAAAGACACAAACTACCAAAACTTATGGAATGCAACTTAAACAGTACTAAGAGGGAAACTTATTGCAATCCAGGCCAACTGCAAGGAACAAGAAAAAGCATAAAAAGTATAGTGAAATGAAAAGATATAGTATGCCTTTTGTTTCGAAAAAATCAACACTATTAAAATGACCATCTTACCTAAAGCAGTATACAGGTCTAATGCAATCCCCATAAGAATTATACTGGCATTTTTCAAGATCTAAGGAGATCCATTATCTACACAAGTCAAGAACATGGAAAGCAGTCTGCATATCCAGCACTTTATAAACTGATCAAGAATATGACTTAGGCAAAACTATTATGATCTCAGGATTCCTAAGACAATGTCATGCCCTTGTTACACTTGTGGACAGCCGCAAAAGTACAGTGAAGAACAGTAAGACTTCACTTAGCAAGGGCAATTATTTCTTGCAACTGTGATTTTAAGTGAAGTGATGTAGTATGATCCAGGTATTGAAACAATAATGCTATTTTATATTATATTATATTATTGGCTGGAATTGTGCTTTTGCTTTTTTTTATTCTCAGCAACATTATAAGGAAATGACATAAAAAGTGAAATGACATTATTGAAAGGCCTGCTATAAGTGAATAGGAGTGAGTAGAATGATCAGGATATGCCTCCAATGTGGATCCTCTAGCTCCTACTTTGACTCTCCTATGTCTACATAAAAGCGGGGTTTCCCACTGTGAACATGTCTGGAAAGGTGCATGGATGGCTTTTGAAGATCAGAAGGGATGCAAATTAGGAACTGCTAAACCAATACACATCTTCTAGAGTTTTTTATTTTAATGGAAATCCATTATAGAGTTAACCACTGAGTCCTCTGTAGAACAACTTGGTCAAAAGTTAATTCAATCCTCAAAGTATTGTCTGTAAGGAAAAAAAGTATGATTTGCTTTTCAAAAATCCTGAATACTTGAGGAATTTATGCCAATATAATGTGTGAAGATTGTTCTAAAACTTGAGTTTAAAATGCAGTCTTTCTCAAACTGTCCTAATTTTAAGTCCTAGGGTATTAAAAGTCCACCGTAGTTATAGTTCTTTACAGAACAGAACCTCACAGCTATTTATGTCCGCTGATAAGCTTTAGCCTCAACTAATTTTCACCCACTGAAAAACAGCATAGCTGACAGGTTTTAACTGGCATCCTTGGCAACAATAAATGTAAAATCTGACTTTCTCTTATGGTAAAAAGAAGAATTTTAGAACCTAACAAGGGAAATTTCAGCTGGGCTGTGCTCCTGCTGAAGCTGAAGAGGGCACATGATTCAATCTGGGAAATACACCTGAGGTCCTCATCACTTAAATGGGTGTCTGAGAGAAATAAAGCATGTTGTAGGCATACAAAAACATTAAGAGCTTAAAATCATTTGAGTCTTTGAAAGACAGGACCTGAAAATCTTCTAGTTTTTTCTACATACTTTAAGCTTCCTAGAGCTAAAGTCGTTTCCTTCCAGAAAATGATTTCCCATCACCTCTGGAATTTCTCCCAGGATTAACAATGTGACCACAGGCTACTTACTTTCTCATTCTTACCTCCTACCCTTTTGTCTTAGAAATTTCTCATGATCCCTGTCCAGAGATGGCTAACTGCCCACCAGCAATTTGTTACACTACTTCTACCTTACAGGGTGGTTTCTGGCAAATGGCTTCCCAACCGAGGATTATATTTCCCCGGTGAAAAAGCATGACTAGTTGTCACCTCTGAAATATGAAGGAAATTGCTATGTGTCTTTTATGTTCAAGGTAGTTAAGTGGTAATGCTGTGAGATAATTATCTATTCCTGTGTCTGTCTTGTTTTTCTCATTCTTCACTTGGATGCAGAGCATCTGAGGCCATCTTGTTAGTAAAGTCACAAGTTGTAAAAAGCATGGATCCTTGAATTACCATGAGAAGAAGAGCTGCCAGCTAACCAAGAGCATCCACACTGGGCATTCACACAGTGGGAAATAAATTTATAATGTGTGAAGACACTAAATCTTGGTATATTTATTTTATAATAATTAGCATGACCTTAACTACTACACATTAATCATTCTTATTTCTCTTGCTGATGTTAATGTGTTTCTTCTGTTTAGATAGTGCTAGATATTGTTTGGAGATATGAATGTGAGCAAAACAGATGACTTGTTTTCATGAAACAATAAAATGAATTAAAACTTATCTTTCAAGGAAACTTACTATCATTTGTCTCTTATTTTCCCTGTGCTGCCCTTTTTTCTGCAGCACCCCTTAAATGAAATTAATTGTTCCATTATTTGCATTCTAGCAGAGATCAGAACCAATAGAAAGTTGTAAAACTCCAGCTGGCAGTCCTGGAAAAACATCGTATAGGAGAGAATATAAGTTAGACACAGGGACCTTAAACGATTTGCTTATACATTTCATCTTCTGGATTGCCAGCTAATACGTGTCAGGACCATGTCTTTTTGGTCTTTGTTAAATGTCATTTCAGGCATGATTAAGCCTTCATCCACTATCCTTTTTCAACAAAGGTTTTATAAAGTGATATTTATTTCTCTTCACTGGTTCTGAAGTATGAGTATCATTGTTACCAAAAGCAGTAGGGTGAAGTTTCACTGAATACAGTTCCATTGTTGGAATGCTGCTTAATGCACAAATGTGCAGATTTCTCCCAAAGCACAGTTTTCTTAGAACTGGGTATCAGCCAATAAATCTTCATCACTTCCTAAGGACAGTCATCTTTTCTGACTTAAAGTTTTTTTTTCTGTTTTCATCATATTTCTGCAGTTACCATTCACAATCATTTATTAAGCCACACATACAAATCAAACAAAATTGTTGTCTTATAATAACATTGTGTATTTTCTGAAGACACAGTCAGCTTCTGAACTCACATAACCTCCTGATAAGGACAAGAGTTACAATAGAAACTCAGCAATGAGGCTCTTGATTACCCAAGAGGGAGTTGAGAGTAGTGGGACTGGGGTTACGGGATGGACCCACTGGGTCTGGATGGGACCAGACTCACCAGTGTTCTTTGTCATGGTGCCTGAAGGGAACAGTGAACAGCGGTTTGGTTTTAAATTGGTGCAAGTTTCCAAGGATCTGGTCTGATCATTGGAATTGGAGGTTTCAAAGAGAGTGATGCTTTGCAACCAGATGTTGAGACAACATGGACTTTGGTTGTTAGGATGGACTGAGATGTCTAGGAATCCAGTCAAGGCCAGAGGACAATATTACTGGACGTGTGTTATCACTACTCCTCACTCCCTGCCACCGTTTCTCACTCCTCTCTCGGGTCAGCCTTGGATGGTAGGTCTGGGCTTCTGCTAAATCCTGGCTGTGAAATTTTATAGACTTGAGGCCTGGAGACATTTTCTTTCCCTATTTTCTTATTTGTCTTTTGATTTAGTGACTAAAGATTCAAATTGATGTCCTTTATTTTCGGTTATCTACATCTATTCATTTCATGATCTTCCACTGTTTTCTCTATTTCTTCAATTTTATACTTTGTCCTTTCTGCCCTTGGTATTACAAAAAACAGAATGAATCTAGTTTGAAATCATCTTCAGTTTTGACAACTTCCCTAACAACCGCCTGGATATTTGCTGTCTTCCTTACAGTCTCTGAACACGAGAGAAGGGACAATGAGGCCACCACCTGCCAGGAGGCGGTGATGTGTTTACACTTAGTACTGCTCTGTCGGATGGGAGTGTGCATGGTTTAGGAGCTGACTTCTGTCACCTCTCTGGCCTCACTTCATTGATGTAGTTACTAGGAACAGGCAAGCTAAATGGACATAGAATCATCCGTTTTTCCTCCTTAATGGCAGCAACTGGCAGTGTGACCTAAAGGGACAATCTGTTTAAGCTTTAAAACATCATTACATTCAACTTTTACTTGCATCTATGAGAACTTTCCTGCCTTTGCCGTGCTGGCCTCCACCCTGCTCTCTCACTGGGCCCCTTGTGTGGGTCCGCATCTAAAGACATGCCACAAAAAGAAAGCACAAGTGGCTTTTCTGATCTGTCGCCTGACTCTTCACCTTACCCTTGGATGTCTTTTGACTTTCCTGGCCTTGCCCTCTCTATAGTACCGTGGACACTGTTAGTCCTTTGCCTTTTCAAAAAGGGACCTCCCAGCCCCTCTGTGGTTTCTTCCCAGTTCCCAGAGAGCCTGCTTTCCCTCTGTCCTTCCCCATATCTAGCTGCTCTCGAGATTTCTACGTTTGTCTCTCCCACTCTTCTTGGAGAATCTCGTTTACTCTCAGTTTTAGTTACTTTCTTTATGCTGCTGGTACTAAAGTTCTGATTCAAAGCCAGCTTTTCTCCTGTGCTGTAGACACACTTAACTGGTTCCCCATTCGGTCAAACTCACCGGCCCACCCACTAAACACAATTTGTTTACAATTAACCTGTCATCTTTCTACAACTAGTTTCCAGACCTGCTTATCTCAAAGTGTTTAACAAATAGCATTGCATCCAACTAGGCATCCAAACAAGGAACTGTCTGCAAGTCTTCATTTTCCCTCACCATTACATCCAGTCAATCACCTTGTCCCTTAGGCCTGTCTCCTTACAGAGCAGCTGTCCTTCTCATGCACTTCTCCATTTCACTGCTACACCCTCTGCTCACAGCAAATCTCTCACCTCTGCCACTGCAGCAGCCTCTTAATTATTCTTCCTGCTTCCACTGTCACCTACCGTAGTCTGCTGAACACATACCACCAGCATGATCTTCTGGTAGCACAAAACAACTACATCAGTCCCCTTCTGTGACACACGGGTATGAAAATGTACCCAGGATTTGTTATAAGCAGGTATGGTGAAGCCAACAGGTCAGGAGATGACCTCTATTGAAAAGATAGAGTTTTACTCAACCCCACGAGGAAGGGTACATTATACCAGGCAGGGCCAGATGGGAAGCACGAGCTGGTCAGGAGACAGAAGAGGCAGCGGGGAAGCATGGTGAAGCTTTTTGGAGCTTTTTGGGCAAGGAATGAGAGGGATGGGGCAGATAAACTAAGTTTGCAATGGACCGTTTTAAATAATTTTAGTGGGCTCTGGGTTATAAAGATGGTCTCTGGTTACCTAGAATTGCCCTAGGTGGCTTATGGCAGGGACAATATTGACTTGGTATGTGAGAATTTGCTACAGGAGGCAGTTAGGGTATGTGTTCTGGTCTGATTGGATGACATCCCTAAGGTTTGCTATGGTGAGCAGCTAGCTAACTGTGGAAGGGCAGCCCCTCTTGGAGTCCACAAAATCCCAAGATGTCAAATATCATAAAATAGATAAAATAAAAAATGATTAATGCACATACTCTCACATGCACACAGACATGCAACCCCTCCCATCCGAACACTTCAACTGAGGCATGAAACTCAGGAAGCAGTAGAAGGATTTTAAGGGTATGGCATAATCAGATTTGCTTTTGCTTTTGGAATAAACTCTGTCTTCTGCTAATTATTTCTAATCTCATTGATTTATCATTTCCTCCTTCCACTGTGTATTCTTACAGTCCTTAAATATGCTCTGCTCTCCTTTGCCCATGAGATTTTGCACAAAAACTGTTCCTTTGCCTGAAATTCCCCTCGCATCCTTCTTTGCTGGTTACTACCAGAGTGCCTTCTAGACTGAGCTCAGATGTCTCTTCTGAAAAGCCTTCCCAACCCACAGGACTGCACTGGTTGTCCTCTATGTGTTCCCACATCGCTCGACACATCCTGAACTGGTGTGACCTGCTGCTTGTCTGTCTCCGAAACTTGACTATAGCCTTTTGCAGGCATGGAATATGGATTAAAAATCTGTGACTCTCCATGACTTGGCCCAGATCACAGCAAGCACCCTATAAAAGCTATGGAGTTGATAAACAAATGATGGAAAATGCTCTTACAGTTAAAACTAACAACATCACAACAGAGATCCACCTTCTCTGTGAAATCTCAGCCCTCAGGAAGACGTGGGTATCCTCTTGGTGGGCTTACCTTACATGCGTCTCTGTTGGAAAAATGACCTCATTACATGTCACATGCCTCTTTGAGAAATCATAAATTCTTAGGTGGTAGGGGTCATGCTATTTGTTTGGAATTTCTAGCAGTGTTGGGCAAATAGTAAATATTCAACCAAAAAATTTAATAGGCTATGAATATACCATTTCAAAGATTATCTTTTAATACTCCAAGGAAAAATAATGTTTTAACTAAGACATTCTTATAAACATAGTTCAGTCTTCCTAATTCAAAGCCACCACATCTCCTTTTCATTACTCAAATAATACATTCCCACAGCAAACAACTGAAGACATTAGTAATAAAGGTATAGAAGTTACCATCTGTGTTTGCTGTTTCCAGTCTTATCTTCTCCTCTCACATGCCAACTAATTAAGGCCATAAAATGATTGATGGTCTCCAATTGTTCAGCTGTCCCATATGCCATCATATTTTAATTCCTGTGTACTTTCTCAACTTTCAACAGCCATACTTGAAAAATCTTAAATTACATGAATGTTCTAAACCAAAGAGGGAAAATTAATTTTCTTTTAGGAGGGCTAAACAAATTGTCTATAAGAAAATGGAATCAGTGGTTGCAGGAAGAGAAGGGGAAATGGACAAACTAGGTAAAGGGGATCGATTGTACAGTGAAGGGAGAACTGAAATGGTAGCATCATATATAGACATGGATTTTCTATGACACACACCTGAAACCTATATAATTCTATTATGCAGTGTTCCTTCAATAAATTAATTTAAATTTAAAAAAGAAAATTGAAAACAAACAAAAAAATCTGACAAACCATGCTCGAAGTACCAAACTTTTGAACTTTGGGAAAATAAGTCTGAATCCCTGTTAAGACAAGAAAAAGAGAAAAGCAAGTAAATTCTAAAATTCAACTCAATTCTGCTTGAATGCCAGGTGTTTGTATGATTAGTATTAGGTGGCTGCAATATGAACACATTAAAAATATTTTGCTCATGATAGGTGTATTTAAGAATTATACCTCAATTAAAAGATAATAAGAGAGATAAACCAATAATACTTAAGTGTCTAAAGTGGGGCTCACTGTAAAAATGATTGTCTCAAGCTCCAGAAATTAGTGCTTCTTTAGTCAGAGAAGACATAGGCAACACCTTGGTTAAGGCCCCAGTGACAATGAGATACAGATGACTTACACACTGGCTTTTACTTCATGGCTGACCTTTTACACTGCTGAAAGACGAACCATCTCCACAGAAGCTGTCACTACATATTGACTGATTACCTCTGGCATCTTGGACTTTCTCTGCCATAGTGTTTGTTTTCCCTTGCCTTCCAATTTATTTTCCTTCTGTAACTAACTCTCTTAATGGCCTCAGCCTTCAGCCTCTTCTTCCTAAATGGCTTGGCTGTGTCTCTCTGGCAAGATGAACTAAAAGCCCAAGAGACGAAACAACATTTTAATTTTTGGAACACATTTCTCTCCAGCTGAACATTCATAGGCAAATAACAAAAATAGCTCTGAAGTTTGGAACTACCTGGGAGAACTGGGAAGAGGTAAGAATTTCTTTTTACATTAGAACTTTACTGATTGTTTTGACACTCTCCATTTATGGCGTGTCTATTAGGGGCAGTTTCAATGAAATATGATGAGCATACAGGATTTTTTTTCTAAATAAATATCAGAATCAGTGGCCAAGGGCACTTACAAGAGGCATACACAGGGCCTCTTCGGGGGTCTGGAAAGTCTCCCTGCAA
>RJWH01003438.1:145023-155516 GCA_004363575.1 Solenodon paradoxus
AAAAAAAAAAAAGAAAAAAAGAAAAAAGAAAGTCACATTGGGCACAATTCCTTTGCTATCAGTTTTTTTTTTTTAATAAAAATGATCGAGTTAATTTTAATACAGAATTCTTATTTGTACTAATTATTTAGGCAAATATATAATTTATACACATTTTATTTAATTGTCAAAATAAAAATTAAGAAAGGTACTGTAATACCTGTTCTCCAGCAGAGTAAACTAAGGTTCAGGGAGGTTGAATGGATTGTCTAAAGTAATGCAGCCTGTGAATGACAGCCTGGATTCAATCTGAGGCTTTGACATCATGGTCCAGTGTCAACAGGCAGCTGAATGTTAAACAGGAGCAAATGAGAGGAGCAGTAATCTTCCACGGGAAGATGCCAAGATAAGGTTCCCAAGAATTCTGAAGGGGCAAATGTAACGTGGATCCATGTTTGTGACGCTTTCCTGTGATCTTTCGACTTCACCTTCTATTGAAATAGGTTGTTTGCCTTGTACAGCATACAGGACGTGGGCTCTTCATCCTCAATGTTCTGTGACCTAGGGTGGTTCAGTTCTGAACACTAGACCTGACATCGTGCAATGCTATCTACCTTGAACTTGCACATGTATTATCTGATCTATGCTACCATGTTGAAGGAATAGGCATTAATCTTATTATCATCAGCTTACAAAAATAAAAAAACATGGAAATCAGAAAGCACATGTGCTTTGTTCAAGTCACCCTGTGAACACATGCCAATGCCAGGAGCAAAACCCAGGTTAGGCCTCTTCCTATGACAAAATATGGACAAAACAAGGTCATTACTGAGAAGTCAAGACTTAAGCTTCCAGTATGCTGGCAGGTAGGATAAGTCAAGGAAACGAGAACACATAGCTGCTCTCACCACCTCCTGAACACTGAAGATAGCAGAGCATCTGAAGCCTCTTCTGCTACAATCAGTCTCTGACAGTGAGACAGCTGTGAGCGCAGAGGCCAGGGAGAGACTGCACAGTCTGCTTCATGTCTGCGGCACCTGGGAACCAGTGGGAGTGGGGACACTGGCTCCTACTGATGGGATGGAACGAATAGTGTGTTTAAGAGCACTCCTCCCCACCAGGCTGGAGAACTGTCACATGCTGCAAATCAGTGTGTTCTGAGAGATGCTGAGATGGGTTGTAAGTGCCAATAGTAACACAGTTCTCTTATTTCCTCTCCTGCGGAGTGCAAACAACTAAGATTTGTCTCTAAAAATAAATATTCCTTTTCCAATGTTTCAGTTACCCTTCACCCAGACATTGCAGGAACTATTACCTAGAAAGAATTATTACCAAGAAAAATTGGGCCTAAGGGCAGCAGAGTTTACTTTTATTTTGTCTGTATCAATGAATATAGGAAGTCAAATGGAAGATTGTCAGAGATGCCCAGAAAGCCTCAAGTAAGAAATAAAATTCACTCTCAGGGAACCATCATCATATTTGCGTGCTCATGTGTGTGTATGTGCACCCATGTGTGAGTGCGAATGTGAAAAACAGAGTGTCCTGCCAGAATATATGTTTAATATTGACCTCCATTCTTGCTTTTTTTTTGGTCTGATGATACAGCATTTTCTTTTCTTAAACATTTTATTTTGAGAAAGTGTTAGACACCAGTGCAATTATAGAAACAGTACATAGATCTGTTGTATCCTTTATCCAGTTTCCCCCAGTGAAAACTTCTTGCAAAACTCTAGTACATGATCACTCCCAGGATATTGGCATTGAAGCACTCAGGATAAAGAACATTTCTAATCAACCCAATGATTCCTTAGACAACCCTGTTGCAGCCATATCTACTTTCCTTCTACCCTCATTGCTTCCCCAATCCTTGGCAACCAGCAATCTATTCACCATTTCTATAATTTTCTCATTTCAAGAATGTTATATAAATGGAATGAGATGGGATATAACCTTCTGGATTGGTCTTTTTTATTCTCATACTTCTTGAGAGTTTCATCGACATTGCCGCATGTTTCAGTAAGGTTTGTTGAGTAGTACTCCATGTTCTGTAGGTACCAGAGTTTAGCCATTCACCTGTTGAAGGATATCTGGATTGACAGACATTCATTTACATGCTTGTGTGTGAACATGTGTCTTTTATTTGGAATAAAAGCTCAGTAGAGCAATGGCTGAGTCAAATGGTACTTGCATGTTTAATATTTTAAGAAACTAACATACTTTCCCAGAGTGGTAGTCCTGCTTTGCATTTCCACCAAAAATATCTGCATGATACCTTCTCCATAGTCTCACCAGTACTTGCTGGTGTCTCTTTTTCAGTTCAGCAAGTGCTAAACCAACAGGTGTGTAGTGGTATCTCATGTGGTCTTAACTAGCAGTGTCCCCAATGACTGTGAATGTTAAACACCTTTTCTCGTCTGTGAAGCCCACTTATTTGCTCTTATATAACCCTAAAATCACTCTTGTTCTTCTGTAATTATTATTTGTAGAATACATATTTTTCAGTTATTTTACTTTTTAACAAGCCCTCATTAATTTGAAGTGAGTTTCATATGTTCAGAATATTACTGGGTAAAACATTTCAATCTTCCCTAATATTTATATCTTTTTAATTTTAAAATTGTATCTTATCGTAACATTCATTTGAATATAAATATGGACTGGTCAATATTCTTAAACTAGTGAACAAATAATTATGACATCTATGAATCATTTTAACCCTAAATTTTTTATAATTAATTTTCCCCATTTTATTGAGATATTATTGGCAAATAAAGTATTTTTTAAAGTGTATAATGCAATGATTTGACATAAGTGTGTACTGTGAACTATTAACATAATCAAGTTAATGTACACATTTTTCATCTCACACTTAGTTTTGTTGAGAATGCTTAAGGGCAAATTTTAAGTACACAGTAAAATTTTATTAACTACAGTCCTCATGCTTCACATTAGATCCTCAGAATTTATTCGCCTTAAAATTGTAAGTTTGTACCCTTTAACCACCACCACTGCCTCCAGTCCCTGGCAGCCATCATTCTATTCTCATCTATATTGTCACTAATAACAGAATTTCTCTCTTTTATGGCTAAATATTATACCTTTATGTAGGTATAGATAGATAGATAGATAGATAGATAGATAGATTTGCTACATTTTCATTATATATTCATTCATTGACAGATATTAGGTTACTTCCATATCTTGGCTTAGGTGAACAATAATATAATGAACATAAAGTTCAGACTGTCTTCAGTAGAGTGACTTCAGTTCATTTGAATATATGAACAGAAATCAGATAGTTGAATGATGTGGTTGTTTTATTTTCAATTGTTTGAGGAACCTCCATATTGTTGTCTATAGTGACTGTACCAATTGATATTCCCACTGAAAGTGTACAAAGCCAACTTTTGCTCCATAAGCCGACATTGGTTGTCTTTAAAAAAAAATAGATTGCCTGACAATGTGAGTTGATATCTCATTATGACATTGATTTGATGATTAATGATGTTCAGCATCTTTTAATGTAACTGTTGGCAATTTGCATGTCTTCTTTGGAAAAATGTCTATTCAGGTCCTTTGCTTCTTTATTTGTTGTCGTTGCTAACGAATTGATTACCTCTTATATTTTATATTTCAACCCTTATCAATATAGGTGTTTCTGCCTTTTTAAATCTGTATTCCTATTGGATATTTCAACTATTTTTATGATTCTTTTTTGAGATATCTATAATGCTTTTAGCAAATTTATGCTATAGCTTTTTTATAGTTGCTTCAAGTGTTACTATATATATATATATATATATACACATTTTCATAATCTGTTAGTGTCATCGTTTTACTGGTTTGAGTGAAATATAGAAATCCCCCATATTTTTGTACATCTGCCAATTTCCATTTATAATACAATTATCTTAAATATTTCCTCTACATTAATTTAGAAACACACCATTAGAGCTACAATTATGCTTCTTGTCAAACACAATTTAGAAAATTCAAGAGAAGAGAAACCTTTGGAGCTACTTATATTTTCTGCTGTTACTCCTTTTTTGATGTTCTAAAGAACTTTCTTGTTGCTGCTTTTTGTTTTAATGTTTTCTTGCGATGTGTAGAATTTCCTTTACTTTTCTTTGAAAGTACATCTACTAGTGACAAATTCCACATTTTTTCCTTTATCTGAAAATGCCTTGATTTCCCTTTCAGTCTTATGGAATATTTCACAGGCATGAGATTTGGAGCTAACATTTCTTTCCTTTCAGTGCTTGAACAATATTGTGCCGTATCTTTTTGGCACATGGTTTCTGATGAGAAATCTACTATCATCGGTCCTTTTTCTCTGCAAATGAGTAAGTTATTTTTGTTTTCTTTAGCCACCTTTAATATTTTTTTCTTTGAATTTATACTTCCTTATTTGATTATAATGTATCTTTGCATCAATTTCCTTCATTTCATCCTGTCTGAAGCTTGCTCAACATTTTGAATCTGCAAATTTATCCCTCTTGCCAAATCTTAGAAATCTCTCAACTATTTCTTCAAGTGTTTTTCAGGTCTCTCATTTTTCAAGACTCTGATGACATTAATGTTAGATCTTTTGTTATAGTCCCTCAGTTTTCTGAGGTTCAGACCATTTTTGTGACCATTTATTTTTCTTTCTGTTGTTCAGATTAGGTCATTTCTATTTTACTTATTTACTCCTCTGCCTTCTCCATTACACCATTGGACCCATCCGCTGTTTTTTTATATCAGTTCTACTTTTTTATATCAGTTCCTTCATTTTTCACTTCTAAAATTTTCATTTGATTCTTTCTTATACCTTCTCATTCTTTCTAGAAATCTATATGTCCTTGTTGAAGTTCTTCATTTGTTTCTAACATGTTTTCAATTGTTCATTGAAATCATTTTATTATGCCTACTTTAAAATCTTTGTCAGCTAATCCTAACATTTCTGTTGTCACAATGTTGGCATCTACATCTATTATCTTTTTTCAGTCAATTGGAGGTCTTTCTGGTTCTTCGCATAATGAGGATTTTCCCTGAAATCTAGGCATTCGAATATTATGCTCTGGGAACTTGCATCTTATTTAAAACTTCTGTTTCAACTGACAAAGAAAGAGGAGAACTGCCTCTTTACTTTCAAGTGGAAGTTGAAGTCCAGTTCCCATTCGGCCTCTGTTAAAACCTGAAAAAGCAGTGCACCTCATGACTAAGTGAGGAACTGAGTTTTCAGGATCTCCTGTAATGTCCTCTGCTTTTGATTGGAGCATGAACCTGGGGTCACTGGACAATCGTGAAAGTCTGGACTTTTCCCGAGGTCTCCTGGGACAGTGTTCCAGTGCAGAGGGAGGGATCCCTCATTACTGCCAGAGAGTGACAGAGGACAACTTACACTGAGAGGAGTGAGGTTCATTACAGGCTGATAACATGAAGGTTCAAGCTACCTACTTGGTGTCTACGACACTACTTGTGTGTGGACATGGGTACAACTCACACAATTTTGCAAAGGCGAAGTCCAGGCACTTCATTTGGTCTTTGCTGTCGAGGGCTGGTCTAGAGCTACAGTTTTCTTGGAGGCACGCAGTGATTGTCCAAAGGCTTCTGTCTTGTGAGGTGGCTTCTTTCCTATTATTTTGCTTAGAGATATCAGACCTCACCAAGGCATTCTTTTTCCTGCCCTTTAGGCATTTCTGATTGTTGGTTTCCTCAGTTCGAATTAAGGGATATAGGAGGCAAAAAGAAAACACAGTTGTGACAACCACATATAATAAAATCTTTAAGATTAATCAGTAAACTAGAACTGAACAGGGAGGCTAACGTGAAGGAAAGAATTTGAAGAGCATTTAGAGAGATGCTCTCTGTAGTGAGGGTATCTTTATTCTAGCAATAAAGAAATGTTTTCTGTGAATAGAATCTACCACTTGGCCCTTAACATAAAAACTTATTGAAGTTGCAATAAAATTGTTACCTTGTCCTCGCCATTTCATCATATGTACAGATCTCTGAATTCTCAGCAGCAATCAGAGTTTTTACATCAAAATATATAAATGAAAGGACAGTATGACCTTCATGTTAGAAAAATACTTTAGCTCAGGTTTTGTTTTGTTTTTAGGAGGAAGGAAGGAAGGCATCAAGGGAGAGAAGAAAGAAACATTTAATTTATTTATTTGTTTATTTTTAGTTGTTTTCTCCTGACCCAGGGCATAAACCCCTTTCTTTGGATTTTATGTGGACTATGCCCCAGGCATGGGCTTAACACCTGAGCCATCAAGGTGCACCTTGTCTTGGGTTTTTGTTTTGTTTTGTTGTTCATTTTCTGAGAATAAGTTCTAAGATAGTAAGAAAAAAATATATCAACCAAATTCAAAAATTGGTCTGGAAATATTATATAATGAGTGAGAAGTAGAGATCTTTATGGAAAAACACTAAGCAAATTAAATATGCCTGATGTGCCCTAAGATTGGGTTAAAAGGAGTGCCTTGCTCTTAGGACTACTCAGATAGTAAGCACTCACAGTTTGGAGCAAGTCAGTGCTGGACACAGTCTCAGCCTCTGCCTATAGCTCTGTAAAGGCATTGCTTAGATGGGCAGGCTAAAAGTCAAGGTCAGAGTCCATGTTAGCTAGAGTTGTGAATCAAGGTGTTTTGCTTCAGTGCTCATCACTTCTCCACAGGCTTTCACTTTTCCCTGAAGTGCATCCTTCCTGCTACTCTTGAAGGATGTACAATGTTCTAACTCCTCTTTAATAGACCTGACTAAAGCTTTCATTTTCCATTTTCTTCTCTCTCTATCCTGTATCTGAATCTCATAGAGCTCTTTGCTTCAGTAGAATTATTGGCTGGTTGGTTCCATTAAAATAAAGGCCAGTTAATCTATTTTATCTTTGAAGTTAAATAATGCCTAATGCTAGGTAAAATATTCATATCGCCAAAAAGATCTTTGGAAGTAAGGCAAGGGGGTATATCTGGTCCACAAAGAAGCATATGTAGGAGAAATGTCTGATAGGTAAATAAAAAGTGGTCTTATATATGGTTACTTTAGCAATTGAAAGCTGCTGCAGCTTCAGCCATCACACTGAGACAGATTTCTTCCCATTCATTACTAAATCATTACTGAATACTTCACTCTCAGATAACAGGACAATGACATTCACTGAAATTTGCAATGCCCTGAATCCTACGCAGTGTGTTTGTTTTCAAAAGAAGATAAACTTAAGAATTAAATGTAATTTCTACATAGTAGGGACTTGTTTAAATAAGGAATTAAATGATATCCTCACTTTGGCTATTCTGGTTAAACTCCCTTACTAAAGGATTATTAAATTCAAAATATACTAGAAGTTGGGATTTAACTTTCATATCCTAATCTACCAGTAAAACTCATTGAGGGATGGTGACAAAAGTCCTTTCATGTGCTGAAACAGAAATTTTCTCTCTTAGACAGACAATAATTGGTGCATTGGCCTGAGTGTCATCTACAATGAAGCTACCTCTTCCTTTGGAGTATTATCTAATATTTATTTTCTCCTTGCATCTCTTTGGTTGTAAATAGGTAAAGTAGTTTAAAAAGCACAAATATGTTTAAACTGGATATTAGCTATAAAGTAGTAAGATTATAAGAGACTGAATTAGAAACTGAATTTATGATGAAAATAACACACTACTTTCTCATAGTTAATTTTATGGTCATAACAAACCTTTGATTTAGTTATTTTAAGTCCATTTTATAGATGAAGAAATCATGATTTAAAGGGTTCAACTAACTTGTTCAAGGTGCCACAAAGAATAAGATTGAAGTCCAGTTCTCTCTGACTCTAAATTCCATATTTTTAATATAATAGTCATTACCAGTTGGACAAAAAAGTTTCTTTTAATTAACAAAAAATTGATATTTTTATGTCACTCTTTTTTGTTTATTTGATTCATGTACAGAGTAAAATGCCCAAAGATAGCATGCTATATAAGTATGTTTAAATCTCAGCTATTTATTATTTATTATGACAATCATTGGAGAATAAATCATTTTTTTTAATTGTGAGATTATAAAAACTTACCATCTCATTATTCTAATCTTATCTCTAAATTAACGACCTGTCTGAAATAAACATGGTCACATTACTTAGAAAAACTAAATTTGTGTGCTCAAAACACAAGTATTTCATATCTGAATTAAGTACTTGTTTTCTTAAAAAAAAATTTCCCTTAACTTCAAAGGCAAAAAAATACGCCAAAAAAACGATGATGACCTGTCTTTATAGAAGATTGTTTTCATTATTTCCTGTAGTGGTCCATAAACATTGGCATATAAATAAATCATTCTGGTTAAAGATTTAACATCAGAAAGTAGATTCAGATTTAAGAAGTTTACATACATCGGTAGGTTGGCACAGGTTAGAGAATGCTCAGAACCAGTGAGGACTTGAAAACATAAAATTTCAGTAATTTAAAACAATAGAATGAATTGTTTTTGTTTAGATCAGTGGGCCGTTCTCTCATCCTAGTCATTGAGGCACCTATACTGATAGAGCAGCAGCCACCTCAAATGTTGCTTGTCCCCATGTCAGACAGAAAATTTTTTCTCTCATTGGAATTAAATGTTCTCGTCCAGAAATACATCACTTTCATTTACAATTAATTGATCACAAAGGACCAGAGCAAACAACACTCCTGTGCCCATGCAGGTCGGAATAGGGAAAGAATCATTACTGATTGACAGAATTGTTCTTTTTTTTTTTTTTTTTGTCCTTTTTGTTACTTCTTTCTAGGATTGCCTGAATTTTGTGTGATTTCTTTGTGTTAGACATTAAAAAGAGACTTTTCTTAAGTCCACTTTATGCAGTATCAGTTTTTTGCATCTACAATCCTGTGATTATCAAAGTGTAAGCAAAATCATGTCTGGGACCCCCTTTTCCTGGTTCAGAAGAAATTTGCACAGGTGAAAGTCAGAGCAAAACTAGCCTAGTTCTGTGAAAATAAACATGTAGAATCACTAAAATAAGCAAGCAACTCTCACGCCATCTGCCAGATAGAAGCTATAGGAAAAAAGTCTTTTTATAGTACTCCTAAGGTTTCTATGACCTTCCCCAAAGTTTAGATCCAATTTTAATCACCCTGTGCTTGATCTCCAGATAATACTCAGTCACAGAGCCAGAAAACAACCTCTTTTGGTAACACAGATGCAAATCAGGTCATTTATTCCTGTACCTTTGCTATAAAAAGCCCACCTAGGACTGTAATGGTGGGCAGACTACACAGAGTTGATCTGTCTATTTATGGGTTTGAATCCTCTAGTTAATTAACTAATAGATTGTTTATTAGGTTTCATAATTTATGGGATTTTTTTTAATTCCAGTTGTCAAAGGCATATTTGAACGCCCCAGTGGTCTTCTGAATATCTCCTAGGATTATTGTGGTGAAATAGAATCTGATATAGTTTAGTTTTCTTCATAATGAAAGATTTATATTTCTATCCATATATTCATCTATGAAAAAGAAAACAATATTTGGAGATTGAAAACATTACTTCAAGATTTTGTACCTAGCTTGGTTGTTTGACAGTCTTTTATTCCAAACTAAAGTGATAAACCATAAAAGGGATGGAGCCAAGGTTGACAGAAGAGTAGATAAAAGAGCTATCTTGATTTGCATTATTTTACTATGTTGATTACTATTTGTGTTAGGGTTGAACACACGACTTTTGTCTTCTACCATCTCTTAGCATATATATGCTTATCAATCTGACTTTTAAAGATCAAAATCTTTTATTTTTGTTGTAGATCTGCCCTTGAGCTGCCAGAACTTATTCTGTATGCTTGCATGAGAGTCAGAAATGATTCCAAATTAACAAATTAATATCACCCTTTTGGAGCTTTTACCAAAATTGTTGGTGAAGGATATAAATACCTGAGGCTGCCTTACTTTTCAGTTGATAGTGCTGAGTCATGTATAAATTGCCAGAGCTTCCCTGGGGAGGAAACAACCTTTAGTTGTCCACTGTGGTGTCTGATTTAATTGGATGTCCCTTACCGGCTTCTGTGTTTCTTTAAATCACACTTGCCCACTCCCCTGATAGTGCCTAAACCTTCAAAGAAACTACATCCACTCTATCTTTGTCTTAGAGTCTAGCTTCTAGGGAGAGCCCAACTAAAACAAAGAAAGAAGGAACATCACTGTAAGCCAGTTCGACAATTAGAGGCAGAGACTCAGGAGCCAGATGGTCTCTAAGAGAGACTTTATTGTCCAAAGTACAGGTCGGGAAAGCTCCTTTCAGGGGAGAGTATGGAACCATCAGAAGGAAGCTGTGAAGGAGAGGCCTTTAAGAGGAAGTCTCTGGCAAGCACAGCGGGGTGGAGAGGATGGGGGTGTGTAGAAGTGGATTTCTGAGAAGGTCACCTGGTGTGCTGTTGATTTAGGGGTAGGAAGAGATGTCTTATCAGGATGGGGTGGAATGTTAGGAATGCAGGGAGGGGTGGGGGGAGCCCTTGACTTCAGTAAATGGAAAGGGACTTCAGATGGCAAAAAACG